>JACCPG010008301.1:0-16027 GCA_016069955.1 Drepana arcuata | reverse complement strand
TTTTTTTTTTTACTAAGAATACTTTTTCATCTATTTTTCTGGGCTGTCTCCTATAGTATTTGATATATCCGACGAAGTGATGGCAATTGACCTTTAGGAATATTTCTGACGACGACAAAGGCTATTGAGCTTTTAGAATAGTTCTCTAAAAGGTCGCAAGGGGCGCTATCATAGCGCTTATCTTATACTAGCCTGGTGCTGCCATCAGTCCAAAGGATAACGGTGGATTTTGGAATTAATTACTTACTATTATTTTTTTCCCATCGTGTTGCCTTTAAGGAATAAAAAAATATATTTATGTAAGTCAAAACATACTCCTATAGAAGTTACAAATAGTCTCAGTGGTTTAATATGGAGCCACAAGGCTCTCCGAAGAGGTAAGCAATGGTATAATATTACCCACATTTTTCTGAACTTCTACAGTGAGTACAGTGATTACTATACTTTTAAATAAGTTAGTAACTTAGCCAAGTGTAGGAAGAAAGACCCTTGGTAAGTGGGTACTACTAGATACACCTAGGCCTACTAATAATAATGTGAATTACATAGTAATGTTCTTTTTATGTGCATCACTACGAATAAGTATCAAAATTAGTTCTAAAGTACAGTACTTCTAATTAAAAGCCATTGAAAGTACCTACTAAAGTAAATTAGAAACACTGATTATTCACATCATACGCTTTAGGTGACGGTAAACATCGTCAAGAATCTTGCATCCGTTTTAGCAGAAATTAAAAGACGTATGTATAGTCGTGCTTGAGAAACGGTGATGGACTCACCATCCGTCACGTTGGCACCTAAATAGTACCTGGGTAGTACCTCTTTATACCCTTCGGGGTATGCAGAGATGTGCAGGTACTATTATTACTAACTAACGTATAGCGCGATTTGAACAAACCACATCTGAGCATTGTTAACGTGCAAAACAATAACACATGACCGCACTTTGAGTTATTAACACAATAAGAAACTCAAAAGTTTAAATGAAGTGTTAATTGAGTAGATAGCAGTGAAAAATGAGGCGCATACATAACGTAAATAGTCATAAATAATGTTCGGAAATTCAGTTTAAGTTATAATAAGTGCAGGTCGAACAAAAATTAAAAATCAACATGTTATTAATTCCAAAACAGACTGAGGTGTGAGATGGGTTCACAGCAAAATGAGTGGAGTCATGTTTATCTTAGAAATTTTTATTCATTATTTATTTCTTCTACTTTCTGCCTACCCCGTTAGGGACTCGGCGTGGTGATATGTATGTGTGTATGTACTTAACCTCCATTCGACATAGTAGTTGCTCTACTGTGACAGATGGCGAGTGCAGTGACGTTTCTCACTCTCACTCTGACAATCACGAGTATATAATAAACATCTTTGAATGTATCCTCAAACGTACGCAGGTTTTGCCTTATTTTTTATGCTTTTTCGTATAGCATGTGGAACAGTCGAGATGCGACCTTGGATCTTTGCCTTGTAGGCGACCTCTCGGACTCGGCCACCTCCGTAATAAATACTGTTAATATTTATGTTATTTATAAAATATAAAAATTTGTGATTACTTACAGAGTAATAGTATAGTAGAGTAATATAAGAGTATATACAATAGAATACATTGATTATTTGTAGCCGTGGTGGCCGAGTGGTTCGAGCAGTTGCCTGCGTCGCAAAGGTCGCAAGTTCGAATCCCGACTGTACCAATGAAATGAAAGAAAAAATGAAAGTTTTCTGAACTTAAGGACAGTGATTAGTCACACCACGAGCTTTACGGTGAAGGAAAACATCGAGAGGAGATTTAAAGGCGTATGTTTAGTCCTGCCTGAGTAACGGCGTTGGACTCGCCATCTGTCACGTTGGCACCTAATATACCTCTGGTGGAAAGTGGGTATGTGGGTATTGCCTATACACCTCTGCCTACCCCTTTGGGGACCCTTGTGGGAAGGCGTGAGAATTACTTGTACATTTTGTAATATCATATATCTAGGTATGCTAATGATTATTATAATGTATATTGTAATAAAATAAAAGAATGAATACTCTTTAGTTTGACCTATGAAAAGCCTTAGAATAATTTTGAGACTTTATACTAATAATGGTATTAATATCTTTTAACACCGCTTGTATAAGGGCTAAAATGGTTTGTTTTACAACAATGTCTCCAGAGTTTTAAATCAGTAATAATAATGTTCTTGTATTTGAAAATCAAGTGTTACACAGTTTAAGACCTTTTAGACCATTAAGACTAGAGAACTATAGAAACGCTAAAGCATTTAAACATACCATCAGGCCAATTTCCTGACAAGGTAGGCAGAGAGAGTAGACTGCCAGTTCTCTCTACACATACAAACCTCTTTCGCTTCAACTACATTTATCAGTCTCTTCATCCATGTTCGAGAGTTTCGATAATTCTCGGATATTAATCGAATACTCAACTCTTTTAAAAAAAAACAATAAGCACAACACCGCTCCACCGCTCCTTTTGTTGCGGGTTCAATTCCGTCCGGCGGGTTTGACTTATGACGTACCTCTAAATAACCGTCGCGTCATTACGGGCCGCTTGCTATTTGCATAACTATTGGAATCGAACCTGAATCCTGTGTGTTTAGAGCCTGATGTATGATCAGCGAAGCCTAAATGAATTCTCTTCGCTGGTGTTTTTTTGCAACTTTATGCTGTCCAAATAACAGTGTTATATTGCTTAGGTAGATTTGTTTTGCTTGAGTTATGGCGTGTGGCGCTTTGTTCTAAAATTATGTTCTTTATTTTCATGTATTTTATGAGATGGAATGGAAACGCGCGTGCTATATCCTTGGTGTTGCAAGAGTCCGGTACCCGCTTACCATCAATCAGAACTATATGCTTCAATATCACCTTGACTTATAAAAATATGATGTGTAATGGAAGGAAAAAGTATAAAGAATTTTTTTGATTTGTCAATTTTGTTTTAAGGATTCTGGATCTGCCTGGATTCAGAGTTTGATTTGCAAATCACGTCCTAATGGTTGGTCCTCTTTAAACTTGGAGATACTGACCCAGTCCTCCAATTTATAACGGGACATTCTGTTGTTACTTCTCTTTGTGAATTCGAGTGTTATCGTTAATTTTGAGTGTTGCCAAATTGTTAAAATAATAACTCGATTGAGTGTAGCTTTAAAATGTCTTATATTATCACAATCAGACATATCCTAAAATAACACTTCGGCTCTTTTATTGTACCCAGGGATCCTTTAGAGTGGTGAAAGAACTCTTGAACGATTGCATTTAAATAACACGTCAGTGGTATTTATGTGTATTATTTTCCTTTTTTATGCCTTCCCACATAATGCCCGAAGAGGTAGATATTTTAAGTGGCGAGCTCATCCTCACGCCTTCCCACAAGGGTCCCCGAAGAGGTAGACAGAGAAGCTATTCAAAGGCGTATATTCGTGCTTGAGTAACGGCAATGGACTCTCCATCTGTCACGTTGGCACCTAAAATATATCTCTGGCGGAAAGTGGGCATGTGGGTACTACATATACACCTCTGCCTACCCCTTGTGGGAAGGTGTGATGAATACTATTTAAAAATAAAAATAACACGTACGGAACACAAGCAACAGCGTCCAACTACACTGCCTGAAGACACCGCTACTGTGAAGGACCAGAGCGCTGGTACAGTCAACGAAAATAACTCATAAAAAATCACTTTATGGACACTCCACCTCTATTGTGTACTAGTGGCAAAAAACTACAGCCTAACAGTCCAATAAAGTTGGGATTCCAGCTTTATTTCAGAAATTAAACAGATTCTGGGAACTGCTTGGTCTGATTCTCACGATATACTAAACTCTTGATAGAGTTACACTATGCCAGTAATAAAGCCTTGATTACAAGCCGAATGCCGAACACAGTAAAACTATATAATTCTTTATTGTGGGTGTAAATATCTGACATTCGGTTTTATTCGTAGTTTTTTTTTTCTTTTGCCGAATTTACGGCAGTGGAGCAAGAAAATAGGGATCGTTGTGGTCATGTATTGTGTAAAAGGTCAAGTGCGAGGATTTGCCCATGACAGGTTATTAAAGACTTAAGATTAAAAAGATATTAAGAAGGTACACATCGTAAAAGTGAGTTCAGTTATATTTATTTGTAGTCTCGAATCAACGTTTAATTTTCGAAAATAGTTTTTTTCATGAGTACGTAAGTAATTCCTACTTTCGATGATATATTATTTTTGTACAGCTGTAATGTAAATTAAATAATTGTTAGAACCGATTATTCCTCTGGTAAATTTGGCGAAAATAGATACAAAAAATACATGTAACCTTTTTGAGTATTGCAGTAACAACCCTTAAAAGTTGAGATCGCAAAGGGGTAGACAGTGGATACAATACCATTTATTTATTTTCGTCGGAGATATATTTCGATGTCCTGTCTTAATTTTTTTTTCTGTGCGTTTAAATGTGACTGAGCTCCAACGCGGCTGGACAGATATTTTTTGTGTGAGTTCAAGTCGATTCAAGAATATATCAAATTCACAATTGGAGCGAAGCTGGGCGGGACAACAGATAGGTATACAGGCGAGGAAGAAGAGGCAGAGGTAAACCATCTTCAAACTAATTAGATCGATACTCTGATGGGAATGTCAAGAGCAGGTACTCGAAATCGGTAAGCATGCATGAAGAGATTGATGAATGTGAAAGAAGCAAAGGAGATATGCTTGTCAAGTCAGAGCTGGCGCTCTACACTCTTTGCCTATCTTTGAGATCTTCTACGCTCTACCCAGTGTAAGTTGGTTAGTTGATATCAAGTTGTTGCTTAAAACAAAGCTACAAAGGAACAAACAAACAGACAAATTTGTTCAGTTGGAATAAGAGTAATTAAAACAATCTTGATCAGGGAGACATGAGTAAGTATCCAAAATATTTATTTTCAAACACAGGTACGTTAAGCTTGGCTCCTGTTTGATTTGACTTTGTATTCTCACTGTGACAAAAGGTAACCCTAAAATATTGTCAACGTCACTTTGACCAGACGCAGGCGGGGGTACAGTTACAAAGGCGCCGCTAGATCAAAGGGATGCGATACATGCCGCCTTGGGTTACACGTTCGATGACAGCAGCGTATGTTGTCTATTTTAAGGTTATGTTAATTATTGTCGCAAGAAAGCTGTGCTAAACGTGATTGTTGTGACCTCAAGAAGTGTAAATTTCACTCAAATGTTAAATATACTCTATATAAATATATATATATATCCTCACGCCTTCCCAAAATAAACCCCGAAGGGCTAGGTAGTGGTGTATAGGTAGTACCCACACACCCACCTTCCGTCACAGATATAGATATATATCTATAAGAGCAGAATTAAACTATGTCCTCGTCGTATTTATAATAGTATATCTATGTATATTCATTATATAGAAAACAATACATATAAAGATAACGCCATGAATAAAATAGAACACAGATTTATCATATCATCAGATAGTAAATTTTAGAAGTGAATAACTAAATAACAGGTGAATGTCAAAGTATTTATGGTAATTAACTAGTTATTTAAAATAAACCAAAAACGAATTTAATTTAATTATATTAATTATGATATATCCTCCAAATTTCGTTTCACGTATCCTCTATATCACGGCTTTTTGACCATCAAAGCGCAGTGGAAGCGTGCTGGGACCATAACCCAGAGGTCCGTAGATCGCAACTACGCTCTGCTACCGTTAGTGTAGGTAGTAATATTTTATGACAAAGCATGTGCTAATAACTTTTCTTTTTGTATGACGAAGCCTGTGGCGAATACGTTTTATGTTCAACCGACGAAACCATCAATTGAAAAAACTTATGCACTTCGAAAATAAAATGTTTAACTTGTCAATTTTTCGGCGGATTCATCTCGCTATTGAAAACCATGTGTGTCCGTAATGACAAGCGCCCCCGCTTCTCTATCCCACCACTAACAAACCTCGCGGCCAACTATGCCCACGCGGAAATAACCTTAAATTTAATAGTATAGCAACAATTGCTGTAGCACCATGGGGACGTCCATATTTTCCGTCCGTATATATCCAATATAGGAAAGAGATTTCACTAGAAATAAATTAATATACTTCCGAGAATTGGAGAGATAAGACGCTATATCGATTGTTATATTTTGCGTTAGGGCTGTCCTAATTGAACTGAGCTATGGATATTGGCGCCGGGAAATATTTGATACTCCCCTAAACAATTATTAGGGGAGGCCTATGTCCAGCAGTGGACTAGAAAGGGCTGATGATGATGATGATGATGATGAAGCAATCCCCAAGTTTATTCAGGTATATTATATTTATATTGAGTACGCGAACTGTCACCATTCAGTTCGCTTACTTAATTCTTGGAACTTGACCGAAATCTCACTGTGTTGCAAAGTGGCAGTCAAAAGGACACGTTAAATCCTGAATGAAGAAAGCATAGGATTTTTTCTTGAAGGCTTAATGGACAGAATATAAGTCGTTGAGCTCGCCACCTGTTGAGAACTAAAATATATTGTGGGCGAAAAGACATTGACGTTAAAGGATATTAAACTTAAGAATCTCTTACATTATTAAAAAAAAATGAGCAAATGACAAAACTGCTTACAAGAGCCATGGTAGTGAGTTGTTCGAGTACTTGTCTGTCTTTAGTACAGCGATCAAACACACCGCGAGCTTTACAGTGAAAACATCGAGAGGAAACCCGCATATGTGTGAGAAGCAATTCAAATGCATATGTATAGTCGTGCTTGAGTATCGGCGATGGACTCACCATCTGTCACTTTGGTACCTAAAATATATCTCTGATGACTATAAGATATATTACATATATATACATACATATATATTTACAATAGTTAGGCTAAGTGCCATGTTTAGTGACAAAGGTTCATTCGGTTGGATTTTCTCAATGATTTGAGGCTATTTACAAAATGAAAAAGGTTGTTTACGTACATGACATATTTTTTTTGGTTTATCGTAATATTATTGGAAGAAGGTACTGTTGAAATAATAATATTACATTAACTTTGTATATATGGATGAAATAGTAAAACAACCCGTTTTGCTTGCAGTAGATGGGTAAAAATATGCACAGAATAAAATCCCAACTCATAGTTCATCTAGAATCTTATTGGAATTTCTTGCTCGTAACCAATTAGATAAAATAGAGAGAGGATATTTTGAATTGGCATGGGCAGGTAGGCGTCATGGCACGCATATGCGTCCAGGATATCGCTAAGATGTAATGCAGAATGTGCCGGTTTGAGCCGGCTGTGTCATAGCCCTTCTAGACATAAAAGCCCCTCGTAACAGTACTAAGGCCAGTATCGCAAAATCGATATTGTGTTACCGACAAAAATGAAAACAAAGTACATCCCTAGTAGTGTACCACTAATTGGTGTTGACACTGTGTTTCGTAGTCCGCTGTCTGTTCAATGGAACGAAAAAAAAAACCTTATTCACGCATAATACCGAATAAATATCCACCGAATATTATTTGTATTTGATCCGATATTTATTAATAGTCCAAAATCCATCGCCGTTACTCAAGCACGACTATACTGATTACATACATACGTATTTCGATGTCTTCTCAAACACATGCATGTTTCCTCTCGATGTTTTCCTTCACCGTAAAGCTCGTGGTGTGAAAAATCACTGTACTTAAATTCAAAATAACACATTGGGACAGTCGGGACTCTAACTTGCAATGTTTACGTTGCAGGTTGCTCTCAAACCACTAGGCCACAACGGCTATGTAAAAAATATTAACACTAACAACACCACAAAGGTGTGCAAGGATGTGACCAGAAATGTTCATGAATACCACCGGCCATATACTAATAGTACCCTTTCACACCTGACAAAAGCACTATAATCCCTATTGTAAAACAAAAACCAATTTAACAGAATATGATTTTAGGTGTGAACGATCCAATTTGTGTGTGAACACAGGTGTGTTCAAAGAATCTGTTGTTTTGTTCATATGTATACTTGTACGAAAATAGTGTTAAATGACCTAGCAACAGTGTGCTAAGCAGCTGATGAATATGAGGGTACTGTGATAGCACGAGGGCCTGCTTCATAATTACTTTTACTGTTCCTGGTATCCTGGTATATCCCACTGCTAAGCAGAAGCTGCTTGAGAAACGGTGATGGACTCACCAGCTGTGCCACGTCGGCACCTTAACCTTTGGCGGAAAGTGGGTATGTGTGGGTGGGACCACTGTGGGAAGTCGTGAAGATACATATTATAAAAACAATAAACGATATATTAGGATTACTGACATTGTACTGAATTATGAGTATAACCTCTAAAGGAAACAGAAGTAATAATTATAATCATATTATCACGCCGAGTCCTTAACGGGGTAGGCAGATATATATATTCTCTTTAGACTTACATACCTCTTTCGCTTCGTCCACATTCATCAGAGTCTTCATATATGCTCGTCGGTTTAGAGGTAATAAAAGTAATTAAAATAGTAATACCTGTATAGTAGAAGTATTTACTTGCAGTAACAATGAAACTTGATCACTCGCGCGTTGCCAGCTTTGCTTAAGTAATCACTATGCAACCTGCATGATACTTCAATGTACATGTAAAATAGTATCCCATTGAGTTTGGTCTCGCAACAACAACGTTACGGTGTTTGAGCTCTACAATTTCCGGAATTTATAAGAATGTCCCGTGAATTTGGAGAGTATACGTGTAATCTTACAGCGTAACTGGAATGAATGATAATAACCGTACGACGTTGTATGTACACGACAAAATACGTTTTATCGTAACAAAGCACAACAAAATAGTTTATAAGATTATAAGATGTTCAAAATGTGAATAGATACCTATACGATTTAATACCGTAAATTTAGTACTAGGCCACCACGGCCGAGTGGATAGAGTAGTTGCCTGCGACACAAAGTTCGAATCCCGCCTGTACCAATTTTTCTCAACTTAAGTACAGATTAGTCACACCACGAGCCTAGCCCAATCCAAGATGTATCTTTTCTTTAAACCTCAAGAGTGGTACACCAGCATTTGACCCACCTGATGGAAAGCAGCTACCTTAGCCTATTTACGCTCACTATACCGAAGTATCACTTACGCGCTACCAACACAACAATATAACAATCCACGCACTCCCCAAGGAGCTCATTATTGGAAACTTTAGTCATCGTGCAGGAACACAACACAATGCAATGTGTTGTTTGGCTACGGATACTATAACCTCATAAAGCACTTCCCCAGTCGGAGAGCTCCAAGTTCGAAGATTCTCTCTAATTGATGACTCTATTATTGTAATCATATTTCATAGAAACTTAAGTTTTCACTTCTTCACAATTCACTTAAGTACAGTGATTAGTCACACCACGAGCTTTACGGTGAAGGAAAACATCGAGAGGAAACCTGCATACGTCTGAGAAGAAATTCAAAGGCGTATGTATAGTCGTGCTTGAGTAACGGCGATGGACTCGCCATCTGTCACGTTGGCACCTAATATACCTCTGACGGAAAGTGGGTGTGTGGGTATTACCTATACACCTCTGCCTACCCCTTTGGGGACCCTTGTGGGAAGGCGTGAGGATATAATTCATAGAAAGCGACAAGTTTATGGACGTTCCGTTAGATCTGTCACTTATCGCATACATTTTATAAGCCCTGCTAATCTTGTTCCTTTTATAAATAAAACCGCCGTGGTGGCCAATTGGCTCGAATAGTTGCCTGCAACACAAAGATGACAAGTTCGAATCCCGACTGTACCAATGAGATTTTCTGAACTTAAGTACAGTCATTAGTGACACCATGAGCTTTACGGTGAAGGAAAACATCGCGAGGAAACTTGCAGACTTCTGAGAAGCAATTCAAAGTCGTGCTTCAGTAACGGCGATGGACTCGCCATCCGACACGCTAGCACGAAAAATTGGCGGAAAGTGGGTGCGGGGGTACTACCTATATACCTCCGCCTACCCCTTCGGGGACTCTTTTGGGAAGGCGTGAAGAAATGTATATATACAAAAACATAAATAAAACATCAATTGCATGTTTGTCCGAATCCTGACTTATTGTATTATTACTTCACGGTAGAGCCATAAATACGGTATCACTGTTCCATTTCTCACGATGCTTTAATCACCCGTAAAGCTCGTCGATAATGCTCGGCCAGATCAGGGTTGTACAGAGATTAGTCAAAGTACTTCAAAAAAACTTCGTAGATGTTTTACAACGGTTCGACAAAATGCTTTTCTGTTAGCGTTCACGCTATCCGATATCTGTAATTTGTTAAAAAACTATTTCCGCAAGTAATGAGCTGAATCACTGCCGTACATCGGATAGCGTAACGCTAGCGGAAAGTATTATGTCTAAAGCCACAGCTTCGTTAAGTTACATCAAAAAGTTAGTCTACATAAGGTTGTTCCAGAATTGAATCGATTTATTGTAACGATATGCTATTTTAAGCCTTCGTCTTTGGTTATAAGAGGCAGATTGATGTCGTCACTCGGCAACGGCGTTATTGTCACCATGTAACGAGATGAAAGCAATGGTGATATTTAGCTATTTATATATAGCTATTTTTGATACTTGATACACACTGCTGTAATGTTCTTACTACTTAAATATTGATCAGAACAAAGGAAATACTTTATAATAATTTTTATAATGTACTTATTCACGCTTTCCCAAAAGGGTTCATGGAAGGGTAGGCAAAGGTCTAACATACTCTCTTCTCGCCTTATATTTAAGAAATTATCTTGATTTCTGTATTTACTGTACAATTTAAATGATCAATCCAAATGATAGAGTTTTAGAGTAAAGGTCTAGTTATATGTACGTAATAAAGCTTACAATTGTCATTATCATTGAAAAATAAAAGAGAAACATCAAAAATGTATTGAATAATTATGTCTACTAAAAACCTTAATTATTTCAGACGTGCACAACTGCAAATGGCATCCTTTATTATTTCACAACACATTGGATTCTAGTTGATTTTGATAAAACTTATTCATTTAAATACATTCACTTTATATTAATATTACAAAAGTAGTTTTTCATGTTTGTTCTTCATGAAAAATAAATATTGAACGGAAGTTGAATGAATAAATAGGAATATGAATCAAAACAAAAAGAGAAAACAAAACAATGGCTAAACGGAATTGAAGGAAATTTGGCTCAGAGATAGATTATTAGCTGGTATAGCTTAACTGGATAACATGGGATGTTCGTTCTGAAAATAATCATACATGCATATCATCACGCCAAGTCCCTAACGGGGTAGGCAGAGAGTATAGAGCGCCAGTTCTCTCTAGACTTACATACCTCTTTCGCTTCGTCCACATTCATCAGTCTCTTCATACATGCTTCATACATGAAAATAATCCTAAATATTTTTGTATACAAAGATATACAAAGCTAAACCTAAAGCTCGATCGTACGCTCAAGGACGGGAATGTTAAGAGTACTCGAAACCGACGAGCATGTATGAAGAGACTGATGAATGTGGACGAAGCGTAAAAGGTATTTAGAGAGAACTGGCGCTCTATACTATCTGCCTACCCCGTTACGGTCTCGGCGTGATGATATGAAAATTTCATAACCGATTAACCATCCGAACATGCTCGCCGAACGCTATGACTGTAAGTAACATTGTAATTATTATAAATCTGTCGCCGGGACTGGCAGGCTGTGTGTAGGTATTTTTTTATATCGTTCACACACAAACAAGTGTTAGGGATGTTAATCAATGTGCGGCGGCGCATTTAGTTTTACCATATTTTATATATTTGAAAAAAGAACAGTTCTGCCATGCTGAGCATAATATGATGCATCGTAAGTTAAACGATCCAAAGAGGTTATAAATTAACAGTTTTTTTAAGTGAATATGGATGGAATAAGTTCAGAACACTCGAGTCATCGATACAACTTACTCGAACCACTTGGGCACCACGGCTCTAGTAGTATATGTATACAGTGATTAGTCACACCACGAGCTTTACGGTGAAGGAAAACATCTAGAAGAAACCTGAATACGGTTGAGAAGAAATTCTAAAAAAATATAAATGTTTTCATAACCAGTCTGTCACGTTGGCACCTAAAATATATCTCTGGCGGAAAGTGGGTGCGGGTACTAGCTATACACCTCTG
This sequence comes from Drepana arcuata, assembly GCA_016069955.1. Classification (NCBI taxonomy): domain Eukaryota; kingdom Metazoa; phylum Arthropoda; class Insecta; order Lepidoptera; family Drepanidae; genus Drepana; species Drepana arcuata. Next base: position 3,887 of record JACCPG010008301.1, on the reverse strand, counting down.
CATACCCCTTTGGGGACCCTTGTGTCTATTGTATACTGATACTATATAATAATAGGAAGAGTTACTATATATTGATACCCACGAAGTCGCGCCACTAATTATTACCACTATTTATACATTTAGGTAATAAACACAATATTGTTGATAAAGTAAGCAATTAAATACAATTTTAATGATCTAAAACTTAGAGTAGTAATTAAATTAATTTAAAGTTTAAAAGAAGCCGTTTCAACTATTACGAGGGTGGTGTTAGGGTGTGTGCACATCACCGCGCGGCGCACCCCGGGGGCTCGAGTTCTTACAACTAAGGGTTATACCTATACTCACTAACGACGAGCAAATATATTTTTTAAAGTGGTCTGTCGTTGAATCAAAATAACATTAAAATATTTACGTTTAGTTAGTTGTGCTTAAGTAACGGCGATGGACTCGCCATCTGTCACGTTAGGACCTAAAATATAAATCTCTGGCTAAGAGTCGGCTGTGTGGATACTACCTATACACCTCTGCCTACCCCTTCGGGGATCTTCGTAGGAAGACGTGAGGATATACATGCACATGTAATACATATGTCTTCAAGAATGGAACTTATGCATTATAATATGTATATAAATACATATCATCACGCCGAGTCTAGTTAGGCAGAGAGTATAGAGCGCCAGTTCTGTTTAGACTCATATACCTCGTTCGCTTCGTCCACACTCATCAGTCTCTTCATACATGCTCGTCGGTTTCGAGTACTCTTGACGTTCCCGTCCTGGAGCGTCCGATCGATTTGATGCATTATCATATGTTTTTTTTTTTTTAAGTAGGATCGCCGCATCAAGATCAGCTTGGAAATCCATGCAAGAGGCATATGTCCAGCAGGGGACGCATATATGCTGAGAAGAAGAAGAAGAATCTTATACCTTTAAACGAGCAATTCTTGTATATATCTATATATATAATCTGAATCTGGGAAACGGCTCCAACGATTTTCATGAAATTTGGTAAGGGGGAGATTTCGGGGGCGATAAATCGATCTAGCTAGGTTTCATTTTAAAAAAAAGTCGTTTTATCCGTGTTTTTAGGCATTGAAAATCTCCAACCATTTCATTAGAATATGAATTTCCCCACTGCTTTACCGACACAGCAACAATAAAGCGTTGCTAAGCAACAAACTTTAAGCCAATGAGTGTTTGGTTGTCATAAGTATGTCATTCGTACGAAAATAATATAAATCTGAAAAATACCGAGCTAAGCTCGGTCATCCAGGTACTCTGTTTTTAAATAACCTAAGTGTGAAGGGTTGCGTGAATACTTTGGCGCCTTTATTTAACCAAATTACTCTTACAATAATATTGATCATACAAATAAATGAATTATTCAATAGCGACTTCCGTAAGTTGGCTGCTCTATGACTTTCTCAGTCTTTGTGACCGTGCGAGCGGTCATTACTAACGCCAAGTGGTTGCATTCGGTGGCGTGACAAGTCATTAGGGCTGGTAAACTTTCATAAATCCAACATTTCCACGTACCGGGGTTGAGGTAGACCAAAATCTAATAGGAGTGTTACTAGGAACTTATTCATAAGGTTGTACAATGGACTTACAGAGCCGGATTTAGTGATAATGGGAGATCATTACTTAGCAGCAAGTTTTGGGCGGTTAGTTTTAGAGCCAAGATGGCCGAATTGTCGAGTACTTTAAATGGACGCAGACTTTGTTAGGAATCCCGGTAGTCCATGAAGTATAAGTCCATCCATAAAGGGTAGAGATTAAACACAAAGCGAGCTTTATGGTGAAAGAAATCACGAAATATGCATACGTTCATGAAGTTTGTAAAGACTCGTGCTTGAGAAACGGCGATAAACTCGCCATTTGTCACGTTGACACCTAAACATGACATATATTTGTGTGCCAAGAACGGCGAAAAAAGTATTTTTGCACCGCGGCCCTTTCGGGGCTTTTGTGGGAAGGTAAACTATAAATAATAATAAAAGGGTTGAAAGATGCCTTATAATACAAATAATAATACATAGTTCTTAAAATTGACGATGAAATTTTATAAAAAAACAGTGTTTGGAATTTTTCTCTTAGGCATAGTGGACAGCCCTGTTCGTGACCCGACCCTCCACACTGCGAGACCCTCAGTGAACTACCCTTGCTTTCCCGTTGACTTACTACCTTTTGATACTCACAACGAATGTGGGCGTACATCTTGGTTCATAGGACGATTATATAAGTACAGTGAAACATACCACTCCATTAATAACTTGTGGGTTGCTTGCAATCAGTGCTGGGCTCAGCATAAATAATAAGAATAATAATAAAAAGGGGTGTCCGAAGAGGTAGAGGTGTGTAGCCACACACCCACTTTCCGCCAGATGTATTTTAGTTGGCAGCATGACAGATGGCGAGTCCATCGCCGTTACTACAGCACGACTATGCATACGCCTTTGAATTTCTTCTCAAGCGTATGAAGGTTTTCTCTCGATGTTTTCTTTCACCAAAGCTCGTGGTCGTTAGTCGCAACTTATCACTATTCTTATGTTCAGAAAATGTCATAGGTACAGTCGGAGTTCGTACTCAAACCACTACTACCATAGCTCAGAATCAATAAGTACCTAAAGTAAAAAAAAACATACTCTCGTACATAAGAGTTAATATTTTGTAAGTAGAACATACAATATACAGTCAACTGTAACTTAGACAAAGATTATTGTATGTATAAGAGAGTGATGAAGAAGAGATGAGTTGAAAGTTAGGGGAGTTACCTTATATGTATAGTAGACATATAGCTTACGCGGTCGAGTGGTTTGGGAAGTTGCCTCAACATAAAGATCGTAAGTTTGAGTCCTTTGTATACCGATGAGTTTATCCTTATCTTATGTACAGTAATTAAAACCTGCATACGTTTGAGAAGAAATTCAAAGTAGTCAATGTTAAGAAACCTAGTTGGACACGCCAGCTGTGGCTGGTATTAAGCCTCGGGCTCCCCCGTCAAGGGTTCTTGGGGGAAGGCGTGAACCTAGACGTACATATATTAATATGATTTTATTTTATTAGGGATTCGTCGTCGTTTACTATTTTATTAATGAACGACTTCACATTATTTATATCTTCCGGTTATTTGTACTGTAATAGGTAATTAAATTATGCCCTTACATAATTATATCTATCTACTGTAGTTTTAATGCGAGGCAAGATTATTGGGCCGGCGTTATGAGACGCAGGCCTTTGGTTACAACGTGAATATTTAAGTAGGGAGGGATCCTCTATCTATTCGAATGTTATACAGTTGAAATAAACTTGTTTGGTGATATTTTGGATTAAAGATATGATTAATGTATAGGTGAAACGAAAGAAATCTAAAGTTATAGGTAGAACTAGTGGTTTATTCACACTCTTCAACCTACCCAGTTTACCTAGTGTGATACCCAGGGATTCGGTGTGATGATATATATATATCTTTATATATCAACTGCATTATATCATTACATCTTTCATGACACTTTAAAACAATTGAAATCGAAGATACTGAAATCTTTTCACCCTTAATGATCCAATTTTAACCTCATATAGGAATTATAGAATATATTAAGATATACTTAATTCATAATACTTAATTCAAAGGGCCGTGGTGGCCGAGGGGTTCGAGCAGTTGCCTGCGACACAAAGATCGCAAGTTCGAATCCCGACTGTACCAATGAGTTTTTCTGAACTTAAGTACAGTGATTAGTCACACCACGAGCTTTACGGTGAAGGAAAACATCGTGATGAAACCTGCATACGTCTGAGAAGAAATTCAAAGGCGTATGTATAGTCGTGCTTGAGTAACGGCGATGGACTCGCCATCTGTCACGTTGGCACCTAATATACCTCGGCGAAAGTGGGTGTGTGGGTATT
>JACCPG010008299.1:0-19895 GCA_016069955.1 Drepana arcuata | reverse complement strand
GTCCATAAATTACGTGAGGTGTATTTTTAATTTTCTGTCCCTCCCTCCCCCTGGTGAGATATCTTGAGATTTTATTCAACCCCCTCCAATCTCACGTGAGATTTTTCAAAATGTGGGTTTCTTAAGTAAACGCGTTGGATTTTTATTGTAAAAAAAATTGCTTAGTACTTTATTTACGACTAGTTTAGACTAGTAATCAATATTGCTGGGAGTTTAATTATAAGATTAAATCTTACGCATGTTCAATCTGGATTAAATGAACCAAAATAGTATATATTTTTTTGTTTAATCAGAAAAAGTATTGCGTGATTTGCCGAGACCCCCCTCTCTCCAACGTAAGATTAGATGAGATTTGACTCGACTCCCTCCCCCCCCAAGATAATTCGCATTACTGTGGCATACTTTTCCGAAGTAATTCTTAAATTGTATGATTTTTTTACATTTAATAAAGGTATATCTCAAATATTTGTTACATGCTACTGTTACTATCGTGTCGAACTAAGTCAACGCGAGTTTTAGCAAACTTTCGGCACCATAAGATAAATCTATATGTTTTAACATTGATGAACAGTGCATGAAGTAATGCATTCAATACAATAATTTAAAATGTTCAGATTTCATAACTACAGGAAGTATGCTACAGAAGATGCTTGTAAACATATCATATTTGTTGATATATCTGAGTGGTCTTTGACCTCATACTCGTAAGTATTAGCTTTGAATTTAAGTCCTGACATGACATTTCCAATGAGCACTGACATTTTGCGCACGCGCATTGCAAAAGCAACTTTTTTCTTCGCATAGATATATGTATTTCTAACTTTCTTGATAGCGTTTCAGTAACGTAGTTATGTTTTTATTTAAATATAAATCTTCAGTCTCGTGTCTTCCGTCAAGGGATTCCGACGAGGTAGGCAGAGAATAAATGCGAAAGTCAGTGAGTATGGATGGATGTTTGTTCCTCAACCACGCTAGAACGGCTGAACAGAATTGAAGGAAATTTGGCACAGAGATAGATTATTAGCTGGATTAATACATGGAATGAAATCTACTTAATCAAAATTAATCTGGATCAAATTTTATTCAGATTTATTTTATACCAATGTAATCGATTGTAACGCGGGTGAAACGACGGGCACTGCTAGTGAGCAAAAAAATTAAATATTGAAAAAGTTACCAAATTTTTAGAATTTATAGAACTACATATCAATTAGTAAAAAACGTAAAAACAGTTATGAATTGTTGTATATGCAAAATCATAATGTTTTACCAAAACAAACACATTTAATTGATTACAAGAGAGTTATTAAGTTGCGCCCTGATAAACAGCGAAAACATTATCACACAATTATATAAGATCGTTTTTCGCTAAGACTTTCCATAACGCCATAATTAATCTCATATCATCCTTTGAAATCACTATGAGTCTATGGCTCTGTTAATAAAAGCGATCTGCTTCGTACGCCTGTAGACTTTTCCAATTTAATAAAAAAGAATATATAATACATTTATAATAAAAAAATGTGGATGAATCGAAAGAAGTCAAGGGAGATCTTATCTGCCTACCCCGTTACTTGGCATACCCATTAATATGAACAGTAATATGAACATGTACAGATGAAGCAATAAACACAAGAAGCGGGCATAAAACAAAAGAACGTTAACGCAATTAGTGCACTACAGAGTTTATGGTAATAACCTCTCATAAATTATGCCATTGCATTAAGATTACCGCAACGTAATTAGAGATTCAGTTAACTATGGGAACACTGAACCAATATCGTTCGCTTGTGGTTTTTACTGTATAACGGTGTGTATAAGTGTATCTAGGTACTGAATAACGCGACCTTATATCGGTATTAGAGTAATACAGCACCGGCTATAACTGACCTGTACTCTAGGGTTCTGATGTGTTAAGATATTGGTGTTTTTAAGGTGTTCCTTTGGTGGGGTTTTATAATACAATGTAAAGTAAACTTTAGAGAATGCCAATAGCTGGATTAATACATTTTCCAACACTAAACGCTAATTACATAATAATAATATAATATATCCTCACGCCTTCCCACAAGGGTCCCCGAAGGGGTAGGCAGAGGTGTATAGGTAATACCCACACACCCACTTTCCGCCAGAGGTATATTAGGGTGCCAACGTGACAGATGGCGAGTCCATCGCCGTTACTCAAGCACGACTATACATACGCCTTTGAATTTCTTCTCAGACTTATGCAGGTTTCCTCTCGGTGTTTTCCTTCACCGCAAAGCTCGTGGTGTGACAAATCACTGTACTTAAGTTCAGAAAAACTCATTGGTACAGTCGGGATTCGAACTTGCGACCTTTGCGTGGCAGGCATCTGCTCGAACGACTCGGCCACCACGGCTCTAAGTTAAAGAAGACGACGTAATAAGGTTGAAAATTACTTTTCTAAATAAACGAATTAGGCCCGCGTCGGTGCCCACACCTGGAGAAATATATCATGTTTAAATTCACCCCTAGGACGATTGTAGTAATTTTGGTGAAACTAGTTTTCTTAGTAAATAAAAAAAAATCTGATTAGTAGTTACATAACCTCCAAAAGTCTAAAAACTAAATAAAAAGAAAAAGACTAACAAATTAAAACATCTTTTTACTTCAAAAAGGAAGATATCAGCATGTTTTGTAATACCTACAGTTGGTTAAAACAATAATAAAAATAATCTTTTTACTTTTTAAAAAGAAAGATATTAGTATGTTTTGTAATACAGTTGGTTAAAACAATAATAACAGTCGGTTTATACGTTCTACATTTTATAATATTGTAATAAAATTGTATTGTCTTATTGTTTCATGTAATCAAAGCGCAAAAATAATATAATTTTGCGAACTGACGTTAATTTAAAAGAGTTAGCGGTTCTAGATTATTTTTATTAATTCGATATTATATGCCCGATCTGACCCACTACTAGAAGTAACCTTCCCTTTTTCGCGTTATCCAGCGGAGAGATTAGTCCCATTATGCAGCAAACGCAATAGGTATCACTAGCGCTTCGAACACAGAGTGGCAACGCGCAAGTAATACTTCCTTCGGTATCGTGAGCGTAAATAGGCTACGGTAACCGTTTCCAATCAGGTGGGGCCGTATGCTTGTTTGCCACTCTCATCACAAATTTAAGAGCTGGGCTCTTGTCTGCTTCTCTGATGCAGTCCATTCCATTCGCTTCTGTCCAGCGCAACCTACTTGACCTTCCTCTAGTCATCACCGTCATTAGAGATACTTTTTCTTTGATCTGACCCATGTATGTTAATCTTGGTCTTCCTCTTCCTCTCTTCCCCTCTAACTTTCCTTCTAAGATGTTTCTAAAGAAGCTATCATGCTGCCACTCTAGTTGTATAAAAAAAAACTTATCGCGAACCATCTATCGCATTGGGTTCAACCTGTAATGATAGATAAGCTATATAATTACTTTGACGATGTAAATAATGCTCTCTCTGACGTGGTTCATTGGTTTAGTGCCAATAAATTGGTACTTAGTGCTAGGAAAACGAAATGTATTAAATTTACTATGTCTAACGTGAAAAAGGTTTTAAAAGGGAACAAATGATAAAAAAGAAAACCGGGGAGTTTGTTTCGCCGTTTCTTCTCCTGGCAGGTACTTTTTTTCTTGGAAACGGTGGTAACTTTGGTAACTTTCGTTTATTTAAATATGTAACGTTCAATAAGTGTTCCCTGTGTCCTTTACATTGAATAAAATACTTTGATTTTGATTTTGAATGTAAATAAATAAAGACACGCCCTTGCTAGCAGTCGGTTATATTTCTCTTTCATTCTTCTTTCAAAACGCTCTGCTTCTGTCCCTTGTTTGTACAAAAGAGCAGCGTAGTTGCACGTAATCTCGAGCCAACTGGGTTATAATAATTTGTAGTCTATGTCGGCATTTCGGCTGAGTGCCGCCTGCCGGCTACATCAAACGGTAACTGAGCTTACACCGTTAACTTGGCTTAGGGCTGTCGAATGCTTAACTTATCTACAGTTGGTCACATTGTGGTAGGGCTTATACAGCCCATTTACATATCTGACTGCACTATCCAATTTCCTGTTTAACTGCTGTTTTGTTATTCAATGATATGGCAGTCATGGCTTCTTAACTATCTTCGTTATTGTGTTTACCATCATTGTCAGTGATGGTTATTGGTTATTTCATTTGTAATAACAGTTGGTATTTCTTTGTGGTTGGTTATATTGCTATCACAATAAGGTTCAATTTATACGTCAAAAATATAACCAGGTTCAGTACATAAGATTTTTCTACGTGTGATTTTGTGGAAAGACCATGTATTTTTTTCATGGATAATGGGGTTCTTAGAGAAACGTGCGAGTTTGATGAAGGGTCAGCGTCGCGTGTATCGCCTACAAGCTTCAATGGGTAAGCTTCATTATGTTAGCCAACTTACTAATATAAATATATATGTTATTGAATTTTATTAATGATTTTGCTTTAATTAGTGGCTCGGAAAATGTATACTGGAGTACGAAGCCCCAAAATTCGCTGTGCCTTGCGGTATCATCCCGATTGAAGTTGATCCTCCGCTCCCGTGGGAAGAACTTACCTTACCTTACTGCCTTACCGCCTTTCTCTGTAAATGGGCTAATACAGGATTTCAAATTGGATAGTAGTTCCTATTAGTAGTTTATATTATTACTAGCTGTGCCCGCGACTTCGTCCGCGCGGAAAAGTGATATTAAGTAGCATTTTTTTTACCCCCTTAAGGGTAACATTTTTACAAACTTTGAATGTAATATTAATTTATATGTATTCAAGCGCCTAAAAAATAAGCTAATTCAAGCTTCTAGCTTCAAAAATGACGAAACTTCCATACAAACTTTAATCCCCTATTTCAACCCCTTACAACCCTTTTTCGCATTAAAAAGTAGCCTGTCGTTCCTCAAGCTCTAGGCTATATCTGTACCAAATTTCATTTAAATCAGTTCAGTAGTTTAGGCGTGAAAAGGTAACAGACAGACAGAGTTACTTTCGCATTTATAATATTAGTAGGGATTATATTAAAGTAGTTCCTGATATTACCGCTTTCAAACAAACTCTACTTCTCTATAATGGATTGTGACATCCCTTGTGTTCAATGTAATAGCAATAATAGTTGGTATAATACAGTTTACAGCTCACCATTACGATCTATTGTGTTCGCATAAAAGCTTTAATGGGGATCCGTTAGCTACGAATTGAGTCGAGTAAGACAATAAAATTATATGTCGTTATATTTCGACATTTGTCTTATGCCAGACTGCACAGTTTATGTTTCTAAAGTTTTGATACCTTTGAAGGTTTAAACTAGCTTAGGTTTAAAATAGATTTATTTAGAAGGTTTAAAATAGCTAATTATTTTATGTGGCTCAATCTGGGGATACTAACAATTTAGGTAATTTCTCAAATAAATAAGACGGTGATCTGGACTGCGAAGCTGTAGCAGGTACGATTTCGCTGGGGAATGTTTATCTGAAGACTACGATTGTTTGTTGTGTATATATAAAAGATGTAAAAGGCGGCTACTTACGTCCTTTATAGACTTTGCAACTATCAAACCGGTTTAATTTTTTTTTATTTATTTAACTTACAACTATCATTGCAGTTTGCCCCAATGCATTATCCATAGAATCGCTTCAATATGTGTTCGTGTGGCACTTGTCCACGGAAGCGACACCGTCTGAAAAGACATATTGCGAAGATGGTTTTAGACCACTAAAACAATAGATAAATGCAATGAGGTTTTATCTTTACATCAATGGATAAATGTATTTATTTTAAGCGTAGTAACACTTGCCTGATAGCCGTTATATAACATAACATATACAAGCAACCAGTATAGATAGTGCCATCAATGAAGGCGCGCCCCACTATTCTTCCTTATGTAAGTGTGCTACCTAATGTTTGGGTGTTATCGATATACACTGATTATCTATGAGTGCACACGCACACTACAATCAATAGACTCACGTCATACTCCCCGCATCCCACGATCCCCTCGACTACATTTTGGTGGGGCGTGTCTTCGTGGATGGCACTATCTATAGACAACTCACCAGCAGTCCTCTAACATAATTTTCTAGCACTATGATTGCGGACAACTTAAAGATGCTTCTGCCAACTATTGCCAAATATATTGGTATCGGCGCTAGAAATTTTATTAATATTTATTTATGGAAATTAGGATTTTAATAAGCAATACACTACAGTTCACAAATTAGCTTTTGTAGCCTATTGGCATACTTAAGAGGGCGAAACTAGGTTATCGCCCATACATATTGAAACGACCACATTTTATACGCGTAATCTATTAAACGAAATCGCGTAAAGAGTCATAACGAACGAAGATGACACGAGGAAGTCGATAAACGAAGACACCAAACTTAATGCCACTTTCGGAAACTGGTAATGCAAAACACAAAAACAAATTTATATTTGAAGTAGAACGCGCGACTTCAAGGCGCTTAGATCGGAGGAATTATTTTTGTAAGATTTCAAAACACATTTTCTATGCTGTGATAAAAAGTAAGAATTTAAACACATTTCGAAATAAAAGTAAACCATAAAATATAAACCAAGAGTGTAAAAAATAGTGCGGAAAATGGAACGTGAGAAAATAGAACTCTTTTGTTAAACGTTATACTGAAACTTTAAATCATGGCGATATGGATGTGGTTGGCCGCACTGCTCTGTGGTACCCAGGCGGTGGTGTTACCTCCACCGTGGGCAGACGTGCGGAGGAACCCCTGCGCAGCCCATCCTCGAGGCTGGCTGATGCTGTACTGGCCTTCAGATGGGAAGTGCTACACCATTTATAAGGTACTGTAGTATTCATTAATATGTACATACACATTACTTCACGCCACATTCTTCATGGGATAGATGGAGTGGATAGAGCGCTGTTCTCGTCTAGTCTCTTCATACATGCATCGTCGCTTCCAGTATTTCCTCTTCCTGTCTCTTCTTCCAGTCACTTTGGTGTGACATTGTTTATTTGTTTCATAACACAATACAATTAGATTTCCACTTGTCGTACCCCGCGTATTATTCGGGGCCCAACAGGATCAGATATAGTGCCATGGGAACAGTGATTTTATTGATGAAACAAAAGGGCTATACATGTATATTATCATGCTAAGCTCCTCATAGTAAAAGAAATAGAGAACCCTCTCTTAGACATTATTCATATTCATCAATTTTATACTGCCCGTTGTGAGTATGTATTCCCATCATTTTTTGATTCATGATATTATGTTTCCTAGACCGCAAATAGATCTGCTCATCTCACAAGCCCACGACCTTTAGCACAGAGGGCTAATGGCGGCGGCCTCGTTGCATCTGAAATCGTAGCTCGCAGACTAATGAACCGGTTTAGAAGTGTTTTTTAATTCAATAAGTGATATGTCCAAGTTCAAAATGCTACGGATGTGAGTCACAAGACACGATAAAATCAGTAAAGACTACGTGCCTAAGTCTGGGCCTACGTGACATTGTCGAGAGTCAAGCAAGTAGGATACCACGGTTTGGATCAGGGAGAGGAGACGTTGGGGTACGTTGTAATCTGGTACATTTCTGGTCGAAAACAAAAAGGAAAATAAGAAACAAAAAAACGAAGACAAAATAAAAATTATTCCTATAGTAGAAATACTAAGTAAGTAATAGTACGAAAATTCCCGCATAAAACTTCATAGATTTATTGTCATTGGTAGATATGTTTTTATCTGGAAAAATTAAAAATAAAACATTGTCCAAAAATATTTTTTTATAGCGATATCGAAGTACTCTTTTGTAGTATAATTAATAGACTATGCGACAACCACGGCTACCCTTGAACAAAGATCTTGTTTTCTTACGTCCATGTATTGCATAACAAGGCAACTAACTGCACATCTATGTGTGGAGGAGACAACGATGACCATACAAAGCACGTTTCGTGGGAAACTCGCTCGTTTGTGAGTAAGGCACGTGTTGCGTAACTAGGGACTATGACCTACGAGTACCTGCAGCTCTGCCATGATTGCATCGATGGCTAGCGGGTTTGCCCTCCGTCAAAGATGTGTAGAGAATTTACTTCCATATACATACCGGTTGGAGCTTGTGTTATCCGACTGATGTCATTAATGCGAAAGTTTGTGAGGATGTGTGGATGTTTGTTATTCAATTACGCCGGCACGGCTGAACGGAATTGGATGACATTTGGCACCGTGATAGATTAATAGTAGAATTAACACATTTTCTTCCTGAAAAAAAACACAAGCATATTTAAGGCGGGTGAAATCGCAGAACACAGCTGGTTTTTTATACGCTATGAGATTTTAGAAATATTTTAGAAGGTAGAGGGGAATAGAGGAAGACCAAGATTAGCACACATGAGTCAGAACAAAAAAAAAGTGTCTCTCATGACGTATAGGGAGGTCAAAGAGGTTGCGCTGGGCAGAAGCAAATGGAAGTGACTGCATCAAAGACGCCGACAAGAGCCCAGCTCCTAAATGATAGGACGTAGTAGACTAAGCAAAACTTATGCATATAATTCTGGACTAAGTGACTTGTTAGTGTAGACTTCGTTCGTATCGCAAGCTTGCTGAATGAGAATAAAAAATGCTCGTATTACTGTATCGCTGAATAACGTTGTCTATATAGCTGTCGTTGTACCATGAAGTAACTTCCCGATGGTAAGCGGTTATCGTAGCATATAGGCGCTTATTTATGTATTTGTTCTAGGTTAGCATACGATATCCTCACAACTTCCCACAAGGGGGACCCTTAGGAAGGGGGAAGGGGTAGACAGAGGTGTATAGGTAATACCCACACACCCACTTTCCGCCAGAGGCATGTTAGGGCCAACGTGACAGATGGCGAGTCCATCGCCGTTACTCAAGCACGACTATACATACGCCTTTGAATTTCTTCTCAGACGTATGCAGGTTTCCTCTCGATGTTTTCCTTCACCGTAAAGCTCGTGGTGTGACTAATCACTGTACTTAAGTTCCGAAAAACTCATTGGTACAGTCGGGAGTCGAACTTGCGACCTTTGCGTCACAGGCAACTGCTCGAACCACTCGGCCACCACTGCTCATATGAGACAGTCCTTTGTCTACCACACCGATCCCTTGTGGAAGTTATCTCACCTCAGTACTCCGGATCAGTTGCCAAACAAGGTCATAATTTAAGCAGACTCTTTGAATAGGGAATTTTATTTATAGGTGCTAATGTGGCAATACAAGTTGGAATATTGCCGTTGCTTGTATCTGATGCTGGCGGTTGTTTCTGCCTACCGGTTCGGGGACCCCTGTGGAGAAACGAGAAGATATATACATACCTATAGTCTATATTAGATAGGTATATCGCTATACATACCAGTAATTTTAAAACTTAATGCAAATCGTACAAAGTCGATATTTGTACTTATTCATAACGTAGCTACACACATCAGCTTCAAGATTTCAAAATTCCAAAATTGCCAAATTAGAAACTAGTTTTCGAAACGAGCAGTCCTTGAAAGCTCTACTCTGTTGCGAAACGCAATTGTCAGGATCTACAAAGAGGATTTAGGTCAGTGGATATGCAACAACGAGATTGATCGGTCATGGTCTTTACAAGTATGCATGGAAACTGGTCATACCGGATCCATTATCAATACGATCGTTGTTGTTTATTTGGGTTCTTACATTCGGCGCGTGGGGTAAGTGATGGCTACGATGTCCGGCTGTAATCTTATTTATATCATAAAGGCGAAAGTTTGTAAGTTTGGACGTTTGGATGCTTGTTGCTCTTTCATGGCAAAACGGCAGAACCGATATGGCTGAAAATTTTACTTAAGCAGAGCTTAAGCACAGTAATTGAAGACACGAGCGACCACGAGCTTTGAGAGAAATCCTGCATACGTTTGAGAAGAAATTCTAACGCGTGTATGGATAGTCGTACTTGAGTAACGGTGATGGACTCGCTATCTGTCACGTTGGCACCTAAAATATATATCTCTGGCGGATAGTGGGTATGTGGGTACTAGCCTGCCCCTTCGGGGACCCTTGTGGGAAGGCGTGTGGTTGTTATATAAAGAAAACAGTTCGTTTGATTGAAACAGAACGATTTGCGTGAAATCTGCCGTATGCAAGCATAGCCCATGCGATTTTATTTCGGTGATAGTCGGAAAGAACGTCCAAATTGCACGCAAGTAGTAACGCCGGTACCAGCACGGTATATTGTGCTATAACTCGGTTACAACATTATATTTAATTATTTTAATGTGTTCTTTACTTGCATAATGGTCGTAATTACATATATGTTATCTTTATGTTAGACTAGCGGACTGTCCCGGCATCGCACGGGTGGATTTTTTTTTATAAAAGTAAATATAACCTATGACACTCAGGGTAAATGTAGCTTTCCAATGGTGAAAGAATTTTTCAAATCGGTCCAGTATTTTTTGAGCCAATTCGTTACAAACATACTTACATATAAGTCTTTCCTCTTTATAATATTAAATATAGATGTATTTGTGTATATGCACCCGCGATTTTTCCTGCGTAAAATTAGATATATTTCATTATTTCTTTTAAAAAATATTTATCTATAAATCGAGGTCCAATCTCGAAATTTCATCCGATTTCGTTTAGCCGTTCTGGAGTAGGTATGACTCCATATGCATACATACTCACAAACTTTCATAATTATTATATTAGTAGGATATTTCCGTGGCTGTATTTTAACTGGTAAGTAGTCCATAGTCTACGTGTTGAAAGGTATATGGACAAATGTTACTGTGACGTCACGCTGCTTGGATTAACTTATGTAACATAATATGGTTTATTATACTAAGACCCAGATTTAACACCTTAATCGTCAGTCCGACGATTAACGCTATAACCGTGAGTAGGCTATTCATAAAATGCCACGACTTCCGAATTCGTTACTCTAGGTCATAGCCATAATATATAATACTAGCGGTGCGTCCCGGCTTCGCACGGGTGGACATAAGATTTTCTTTACAAAAGATAATATAGCCTATGTCACTCAAGGTGAATGTAGCTTTCCAATGATGAAAGAAATTTTCAAATCGGTCCAGTAGTTTCGGAGCCTTTTCAATACAAACATACTTACATACAAATCCTTCCTCTTTATAATATTAGTATAGACTAGTAGCTAGTATTAAGTGGATTCGAGGCAGCAGTTGTCTGGCCCAGCTTGGCTGAAATTCAAGATCCCGTAACACGATCGCAGCGCCACCTATCGAGTCCAATTGATACTGTCGGGCACACTTAAGAGAGGGGTAATGTCACTCCTGCCCACAAAGTCTTGAAGAGATAGGCAGAGACTTAATGTCGCCGTTACCTTACTGATTAAATCAGAGAACATGTAAGCTGGATGTATGTATTTGCTCAGTACTTTGGGTTATCAGCAAGAATCTTCAGCATGTTGTAGTTTTATTATTTACCAGCTTTTGCCAGCGATTTCATTTTAAGAAACCCGTTCGCGCCCATCTGTAATAAAACTGATTTTGTTCACCGTATACAGCAATCCGTCGATTCTGTAATAATCACGATGACTACAAAGTAGTCATTTTAGGCAGCCTTTTTTATCTAAAGTTATAGGGACCACTTATTTTTTAATGAAAAATTTCCATAAATCTTTGAATACGCCAACCAGTTTTTTTTACTGTAACAAATTCGTTCGTAACATACTTGTCACTTACATGTTTGAGCAAACGGAGAGATCTACATAATATGTTATAAAATTCCAAAAATATTATATTAAATTAAGTAAAGTAAAAGTCTTTAGTCTGAACAGCTTCTTATCCAATGGTATCGAACGCCAAGTCTACATATCTATCATAATCTTCTACATATCTATCATAATCTTCTAGTCTATCACTTCAGGGATAATGAATCTCTTAAAACATAAAGGTACCTTTTTCTATGTTGCCAGTTGCACATATCATATTGCGTGTTATGGCAAAAATTGTCAATCACTTTTCTTACTACGCTGGAACTAGATTACAAATCGCTATTAGAACGCAATAGTTGCAATGCAGCTAATGTATAAAGGTCTTAATTTTATAGTTCTCTCTGATCTGATCTAATCTGAATAACTATGTTTCGTTCGTTTCGTTCGTCGTTTCGTTTCAGCTAAACAACAATCTAAAAATATTGTGTATTCACACCACGAGCTTTACGGTGAAGGAAAACATCGTGAGGAAACCTGCATACGTCTGAGAAGAAATTCAAAGGCGTATGTATAGTCGTGCTTGAGTAACGGCGATGGACTCGCCATCTGTCACGTTGGCACCTAATATACCTCTGGCGGAAAGTGGGTGTGTGGGTATTACCTATACACCTCTACCTACCCCTTCGGGGACCCTTGTGGGAAGGCGTGAGGATATATTACTATATCGACCATATTGTGTATATATGTATTATATAAATTAATACATATATGAAGAGACTGATTAATGTAAATGACGCGAATATCTCCTCTGCGAAGGTGTTTGTTTGAGGAACTACTGAACGCTTTTGAATAGTATGTTAATATGTATATATTGTTAATAATAATTTTCTTAAGATAATTAGCTGAATTAACACATAGGATATGTTCAAATCCAGAAAAAAGCTATCTATGAATAATAGCTTAAAGTATAAATGTAAGTTCATTTGGGCTTTATCTTACAGAAAGGCCACCCATGCTCAGAAACCCAAGAACTAAGTCCTGGCAGATGGGGCGGGCGGACGGTGGCGGAGTGCAAATGCCCGCCTGGTACCGCCCAGCTTCCTCACACCACAACTTGCCACAAGCTGTTCCAGCGAGGCCCTTGCAGACCTGGAGAGTACTTCGCACCGGTCGAAGAATCTTTCAACAAGCGAGGGTAGGTAAGCATCAAGAACTGAGGCATTCAAACCAAAGATTTACATACATATCATCACACCGAGTCTCTAACCGGGTAGGCAGGGAGAACAGAGCGTTTTCTCTAGTTCTCTCTAGACTCACTTCATTCGCTTCGTCCACATTCATCAGTCTCTTCATACCTATACACCGATTTCGAGTACTCTTCAAGTTTCCGTGCTTGAGTGAGAAGTAGACATACAATTAGAAAAACTATCCGTTATTTTTAAAGTTGGATTTACTTATGGAGGTCTTGAAATCTATCACCAGTTTCGTCAGAACTGTTATTCCGAGAAGAACCCAAGTAGACCGTTAGAGAAAGAATATATTCTGTTTGACATGTATTAATATGGAATTGTCATTTACAATTAGTTCATCTCATAGCTAAGCCAGTGGCTGAGTAGCTCGTTGTTCTAAGATACAATTTAAGGTTGATCGTGACCGTAACCTCCTTGAATATTCCAGTGAACGTCAGGGCATGTGCTTACGCCCCCAAGCATGCGCAGACGAGACCTTGTTGTACTGGCCGGCTGATGGGCGCTGTTACTTCAGGCTTAGCCAGGGACCCTGCTACACTGGCGCTGTGCTTGATATCGGCGAAGACGGATTGGCCTCGTGTTCTGTGAGTGTGGTCTTTCATATATATTTTTTCGAAGGTTTTATTTGTTCGTTCGAGCCAGAATTTCAGACCACTGGGGTCAGAAAATCAGGGTACAGTGAAGCTGCGCGTTCTATTTCTACTGACTACAAATAATTGTGTTATTCACATATTTGTGCTTCGTCTTCGATGGTCTGTATGTATAAGCAAGATTGTCATTAGTTGTCGTTGATACTTTAGCATCAACATAGTTAAAACCGTAAAGCTCGTGGTATGTCTAATCACTGAAAAACTTCAGAAAACCTCGTTGGTACAGTCGGGATCCGAACATGCAATATTTGTGTTGCAGGCAAGTATTAGCACCACGCGACCACCACGGCTCATAATAAAATTTGTTTCTACCAAAAAATACTTTGTATAATAATCTGTTTGGAATTGTATGGTATTATGACTATTATTAATAGAGCCGTGGTGGCCGAGTGGTTGGAGTAGTAGATCATAATAATGTACTATACCAACACCTGTATATTTTCCAGTGTCCTACGAGTGGGCCCCATTTTTGGTCGGGAGATGGCAGTTGCTACGCTCACTACACGAAGGGCCCCTGCGACAAAGGGCAGCTCTTTCTTCCCGGCGCCAAGTGTGGCTGTGAGAGCCATCTGCCTCATTACCATAACGGAACTGGCGGGTGCTATGAGCTGGGTGAGGCTGAGTTATCATCTATTTTTGATTAAAGCGATATATTAAGGAATATGTAAGATTAGATTGCGGACGCTTACCCCGGTAGACTGCACCGAAACGAGGGTATAATCAAACCTCCGCCTACCACAGCGGTGACCCTTGCGGGAAGAGAATTTAAAGTTATAACTTAATGTTTATTGAAATCCATTACAAAATCAAAACTAATTTATTATATACCGGCAAGCATATATGAAAAGACAGGAATGTGGATGAAGCGATAGAGGTATTTAAGTAAGTCTAGAAGGAACTGGCGCTTTACTCTCACTCTGCCTACCAGACTCGGCGTGATATGAATGATATATTTTTTAGATACAATCGGTCCCTGCCCGAAAGGTCACCTTTTCTCGGTGTCAGAGGTATCGCAGCATGGTTCGCGCGCTGAGTGCAAATGCAAGAACTTCCACGCTCGAGCAACAGATGGCGCTTGCTACAGGCTGTACACCAGAGGACCGTGTGCCCAGGATGAAATGATTGCAAGAGGCGGACGGTGTACTAAGGTAAATTTTATGACGTATCTACTTGTTTTATCACATTTAATATTAGATATTATCTCTGGCGGGAAGTGGGTGTGTGAGTACTACCTATACACCCTGCTTAGCCCTTCGGAGACCCTCGTGTGAAATTTGAATCCATATTTTTACGAATTAACTAATGATTGATTAACATTAAAATTAATAAATATTTATGTGTATACATTTCATGTACCACATTTTGAACATGCTCCATTCTATAAATGCTACATTTAAATACATATATAAAACAATAGATGCATCCCGCGGTTTATTAGCCAATTTTTATTTCTAGAATAATACATCCTATGTGTAAATCTATCTCAGTGCCAAATTGCACCTAATTTAGTGCAGCCGATCTGGCGATTGAGGGACATAGCAATATTTTCGTTTATAAAAAAAATCTTATGTCTACCCGTGCGAAGCCGGGACCGTAGTCTGTTATATACACGTTTTGTCGTCTCTTATAAGTACTGGTGTGTGTTGTTTATATAATAATATATCTTCACGCCTTCCCACAAGGGTCCCCGAAGGTGTAGACAGAGGTGTATAGTGGGTATTACCTAATACCCACTTTCCGCCACTGGTATATTAGGTGCCAACGTGACAGAGGGCGAGTCCATCGCCGTTACTCAAGCACGACTATACCTACGCCTTTGAATTTCTTCTCAGACATATGCAGGTTTCCTCTCGATAATCTCATTCCAAAATGTGTTATTTGTAAGAAAGAATATTATAAAATTTAAGAAAAATAGCGACTTGCATACTGTGAATACACGGAACTAAGATAAACTCCATGTTCCTACAGCTAGATTACACAAAACTAGGAACTTATTTGTCGGGCAAGGTATACGTTCAGAAAAACTCAATGGTACAGTCGGGATTCGAACTTGCGATCTTTGTGTCGCAGGCAACTGCTTGAACCACTAGGCCACCACGGCCTTTTCTGCATGGTGTGTGTTGTTCTACCTGTAAATATAATTTCACAGTTATTATTCTTCTTTCTTTTTTTATCTTAAAACTAGGTACCCTGTGCCCGAGGCCGTCTGTACGTGCCGGAGCGCAGGCGGTGCTACCGACCAGGGACGCCGGAGCCCTGCCCGTTAGGCGAAGTCGTGGCTTTTGATTTCGATGCGAGACCAGCGTTGGATGGACTGAGCCATAACGGTGTTTGCGCCTGTGGGAGTGGAGCTTGCGTAAAGCGGGAGGTTAGAATTATTATCTATACATCTATACAAATAAATAAAATTGGAGTGTCTGTTTCTGTCTCTCTCTCTCTGTCTGTCTGTTTGTTCCGGGTAATTTCTGAAACGACTGGACCGATTTTAACGGGACTTTCACTGGCAGATAGATGATGTTAAAAGGGATAACTTAGACTACTTTCATTTTGGAAACTGAATAATATATATTTTTTTTACTTCCACGCGGACGATGTCCCGGGCACAGCTAGTTATATATATTACTTTATTGAATATCTGCTTGGATATTACTACTTTTAATACAATTTTTAACAGCTCGCTATTTACTCAGCAGATCCAAATATCTGTCGTGTATTATAAGCTCGCACACGAGTTCGTAAACACACACACACGCACGTTCGTAAGAAATTACGTGCGTTTTATAAATAAGACTTTCTGTGCGTATGAAATTACCTGAAAATATTAAAATTACCAACTTCGTAGCCATATGCCAGTGAAAGTCCTGCCAGAATTGGACCAGTCAGTAACAAACAGACTGACAGATAGAAAAAAAAACGTTATAAATTATGGTTTTGTTGTCAGTATCGTGTATACTTTCAAGTGCTTTTGAAAAATAACGCTGTTAAATAACAGCGTTATTTTTGTCTGTAGTATCTAAATAGATACTACAGACGGACACTTCTATTGTATTGGTATAGAGATATCTTGTTATTCATTTGTTGATAGATAAACGAGATAATCTATTTATATACAAATGAAAGTTTGTCTGTGTCCTTTATAGAATCGTAAACGGCTGGACCGATTTTAATGAAATTTTCTGTGTGAGTTTGTTGTTTTTTCAGGTGGATTCGAGAATGGTTTAGAATCACAATTGGACCCGATAGGTGGAGCTGCGATCGTGTTAAATCTTTTATTTTTTCACCCAAGCGAAGCTGGGCCGGACAAGTAGTAATATAATCATAATAATAAATAAATACCTGGGACAAATCCACACAAATTGACCTAGTCTCAAATTAAGCGAAGCTTGTGTTATGGTGACTAGACAACGATATTTACTTATATAGATAGATATATACATTAATACATAGGACATCCAAGACTAAGATACAAATATTCGTGTTCATCACACAAATATCTGCCCTCAGCGGGATTCGAACCCGCGACCTCAAGTTTTGCAGTCAGGAGCTTTAACCACTAGACCAGACGGTCGTCGTTTATAAAAGTGATGATAAAAATATATATCCGTTTGTTCTAGGCCGAAGCCTGTTTGGTCCACCAAGGCGCTGTGATCTACAATGGCGTCTGCCACATCCTGCATACCCAAGGGCCATGCAAGCCTGGTGCATGGCTTGCTAAGGGACCTAACGATGAAGTCATTTGTCAGTGCAGGCCTGGCCGGCTGCCGCCAGATTGTCAGGAGCTGATAACTATCGACATAATCGCAGTGGACAGTTGACGTGCAGCTAAAGATAGATTTATGAATGATCTCTGGTAGAATATTAAGTTGGTATATCGCCATTACTATTGTAGTAGATTTTTATTAGTAAGAATTCATTAGTATAATTGTATTTAGACTTATTTTCGGTACAAAACATGTGTCCGATGTGTTAATCTAGCTTATAGTTAACTCTGTGCCAAAATTCATTCAATTACGTTCAGCCGTTATGGCGTGATTGAGAAACAGACAACTATACATACTCATAAGCTTTTGCATATATAATATTATAATATTAATAGGATTAACTTATTGCATCGTCCACCTTTTTTTTTGTATTGTCTCTCGTAGCGTGAGTTCCGGGAACTTTTGCTACTTAACCGGTCAATAGCGAGACCTAGGCCTCCAGCCAGGCACTTTATTTTTAAGCAACACAGCTAAGGGCAACCCCTGTGGGGTACGAACCTCGGCTTAGGGCGTAACATCGTCCAGCTTTCCGAAATGGAATTAAGTATCCTAGTGGCACTTGATTGCAAAGCTGGGATCGCGGATTTACTCGTAATTCTGCTGGGGCCTGGGGACAGGGCGTTCGTATGTATGTAAAACACGAATATCTAATTTTATATTTATTGTAAAATTTAATATATGAATAATTTTCATATATGCAGATGTTGCTTAATATGGGGATTGTGCTAATTAATTTATTACCGCCGGTTTTTTTTTATACTACTGGGACAGCAAACAAGTACAAGGCCCGCTTGATGGTAAGCGGCTACCGCCGCCTTTGTGCGATTGCAATACCATGGGTATCATTTGCGCGTTGCCGACTCTGAAGGAATTTATTCATAAATGTTAATTCTTTTATCTTTGAATGTTATATAAGCATGATGACATGTTTTTATTTCTTTTTGCTAAATATAAGGGTTTATTTAACGTTAGAAGTTGAAAGTGAGGCCTTTAAATGGAAAACAATAAATAAACATATTGTATAAACGAATTTCTGTTTTTATTAAAAAATATATTACACATTAATTCTACGTATAAAATAGTCAAGGGTTACAGGCTACGCGTGATGTTTGGCGATTAATTAACTTAAACAATAGTTTTCATGTCACTCATTTGTCCTTTAATTTTGTCTGTGATTTACCTGAAACAAGTAAGCAATATTAGGTAAGTAGCCATCTACTTTAACTGTTTTGTTAGTTCTTTTAAAGATATCCCGCGTCTGTAATCGACACCAGTCGTTATGGGTGAGCTCAATATTTCGCTCTGATAACCACCCTTTTCAGTATTATATTTATTATACATATCATCATCGTCAGATGAAAGGGAAGTCAAAGAAGTTGCGCTGGTCAAAGTAAATGGAAGAAATTGCATCTGAGACGCTAACAGGAGCCAAATTCATATGTTATGTACATAAATCACGTGGTTTCAATTACCTATAGATATTTTTGATTGGCCGGGGCTGCACTGCAAAGCTAACTCAAGTAAGGCGACTTATTTACTTACCAAAATATATCCTGTAAACTTTATTGAATGGCATTTCTATCGCTACCGTGACAAATACGGATATAGCTACGATGCACAGCAGTTCCGGCACGTGGGCCTGAGGACAGGAGACGAAGTTAAAGACGAGTTTGTACGCCTTCATACAAACACGATTAGTATTCATATACCATATATATATATATACATCCTCACGCCTACCCACAAGCGTCCCCGAAGGGATAGGCAGATGTATATAGGTAATACCCATACACTCACTTTCCGCCAGCGATATATTTAAGGTGCCAACGTGACAGATGGCGAGTCCATCGCCGTTACTCAAGCACGACTATACATACGCCTTTGATTGCTTCTCAGGCGTATGCAGGTTCCTCTCGACGTTTTCCTTCCAATCTGAATTCATACAAACCACTCAGCCACCACGGCCACGGCCGACTAGTTCGAATACTTGCCAGCGACAGAAAGTTCGCAAGTTCGAATCCCGACTGTACCAACGAGTTTTTCCGAACTTAAGTACAGTGAGCACACACCACGAGCTTTACATTTTTTTCCTGTTTCCTATAATTGAGGAATCACAAAAAATTTTTTATAACATAGCTCTTAAGAATGTTTTGTGTATTTCTTGTTGGAAACTCTAATAAATCAATAAAAACTGTCACTGCCACACTGTCTGACTATCACTTTGGCACCTAAAATATATCTCTGGCGGAGAGTAGGTATAAAAA
This sequence comes from Drepana arcuata, assembly GCA_016069955.1. Lineage (NCBI taxonomy): Eukaryota > Metazoa > Arthropoda > Insecta > Lepidoptera > Drepanidae > Drepana > Drepana arcuata. The sequence continues at coordinate 286 of JACCPG010008299.1, read as the reverse complement.
TATGTTGAACTTACGAGCAGGAACGGACTGTAGAAGTCGGAATGTCTCTGTCTGCCGACATTGTAGAAAAATATAGGGAATTGTGTGAGGTACACGCTGTATGCAATTTTATTGAAGAACTTGAATACCCTGGACTCTACGAACGCTGTGCCTGCGCCTGAAACATAAATATGTTTTAATTACTTCGGCCTTGATGGTAAGCAGCCCTCTCTCTATGGTCACTTGCTATACTTCTTACGTGTTGTCTTATGAACTACGGTACTTTAAAGTATATATATATATATAT
>JACCPG010008295.1:0-12420 GCA_016069955.1 Drepana arcuata | reverse complement strand
TTTAAATTTACTCAAGCACGACTATGCATGGGTCACTGAATTTCTTCTCAGACGAATGCAGGTTTCCTCTCGATGTTTTCCTTCACGGTAAAGCTCCTGGTGTGACTTATGACCATACTTAAGTTCGGAAGAAGTCATTGGTACAGTCGGGATTCGAACTAGCAATTGTGTAACACGCACTCAAACCACTCGGCCACCACGCTTCTACTAGATATATGTCACTTAACACAACAAAACAGGTCTCACTGACCGGTTTTCATACCACTAGCAGTCACCCGCGACTTCGTCCGCATATAGAGGAAGCTACTAATGTTCCATGTGTCTCTTTATATTATAAAACAAAGTCCTTCGATGTTTGTTCTCGATAAACTCAAATACTGAACCGATTTTCATGCAGTTTTTACCATAGGGCAGACTAACTCATGAGAATAGTTAACGTGTATAATTTATAATAATAATAATATATAATAATATATAGGTGTTTGTTTTTATTTTTGACATTTTGCTACATGAAAACGTATATAATTTATTAATTGTGTATAATTTATTAAAATTAATATTGTGTTGAGCTTTCATTGATAACGCTACCCTAATCCAATTGAGATATAGCAAAACAATGTTTGTACCCGAGCGAAGCCACGCGGGTCGGTAGTTTGCAATTGATTAGAAATATATTTCTTAATAGGAAATTATAATCTCATGGACGTTTTCATGTAGCAAAATGCACCTATTCACCCCTTAATACACATTAAGAATAGAATCTCTTTGTCAAATTTAATTGCGATCCGTTCATTCGTTAAGTTGTGTTACTTATATAAACAAACAGAGTTCGCACTTGTATTAGTACGTAAGTAGTATGAAGTATAATATATGAACGGATTAACTTTTTTTGTATATATTCTATCTATAAATGTCGATGTATGATTTTATGGCCAGTGCGCACGAGTCCCGAGGAGAAGTAGCACGCATTGCCCGACAAAGTTAAGAATTACGTATTATAATGAAGTTGCTTCTCGTAACTTGTTTCCTGGCTTTGGTCGGGTTCTCGATGGCTGAAGTCAAGACGTATCCCCGCGGATGCATTTATATTATGGGCAGATGTGAGTAATATTTTTTATTGAATATTTATAAACTATATATAATTTGGTAGCCGTGGTGGCCGAGTGGTTCGAGCAGTTGCCTGCGATGCAAAGGTCGCAAGTTCGAATCCCGACTGTACCAATGAGTTTTTCTGAACTTAAATACAGTGATTAGTCACACCACGAGCTTTACGGTGAAGGAAAACATCGAGAGGAAACCTGCATACGTCTGAAAATAAATACAAAGGCGTATGTATAGTCGTGCTTGAGTAACGGCGATGGACTCGCCATCTGTCACGTTGGCACCTAATATACCTCTGGCGGAAAGTGGGTGTGTGGGTATTACCTATACACCTCTGCCTACCCCTTCGTCGTCTCAGACGTATGCCTCGTGGTGTGACTAATCACTGTACTTAAGTTCAGAAAAACTCATTGGTACAGTCGGGATTCAAACTTACGATCATTCCCAGAGTGAATAGCTATACAAATTCTCTCAATTAATTTGAAATGTCTTGTTCTTTTTTACTTAAATTTAAATTAATATATTAGCGAATATTAAGGCTCTATTTGAGAAAGTAGGTATACTGGCCACTGGCCAGGTATAAGAAGTGAGCGAGAAACCTGCTCAATCTGAGTGTTGCTTAATGGGAATAATTCTGTATTTAGATAAGACGTATTATTTTAACGACGTCGAATTCTTTATTTATGTAAGATAATGAATTAATTAACCTTGTTGTAATGTATTTTCATTAAAACTTGATTAGCCACAAAGTTTTAGTTCTTTTAATTTTTTATTTGTTTTGCCTGACCGTCTATTCCGATGTTCCCTACCTTCTGTTTAACAGTCTATAATTGTCTAGTTCTAAGTACTCAAGTGCCTGGCTGGAGGCCTAGGTCTCGCCATTGCCCGGTTAAGTAGCAAAAGTTCCCGGAGCTCGGGTAACGAGACACAATACATTTAAAAAAAATCATTCTGCGAACGCTCAGACTGTGTAATGAAACCCCCGTTGAACTTTTCTCTAGAGATTTCTGCAGGTTTTTATAAGGTGTTGCAAGCGCTCATAGGCAGCGGTAACCGCTTACCATCAAGCGGAGAGCACGCTTTGTCACTTTTGATGTATTAAAAATAGATAACAGGGTGCTTTCTGATATGTATCTGTTTGTTCGAACTAGTGATCGAGTGTGCTATATCGGTAAATGGGCAATTTACTTATGTAACTGTTCCCGTATAGGTTCCAGGGAATGCGAGGAAGGTACTCATGCCTACACGACGGGCTGTGGCTACCTGACTCCAGAGGCTACCTGTCAGGATCCCAATCCAGTAGCTGATCGCCGTGGGAACATCTGCGACTACTCAGCATGCTACTGCGACCCCCCGACTGTCAGGGAGAAGAAGTCAGGAAAATGTGTGCTGCTGGAAAATTGCCCGAAAAATGCTTAAGCGATTCTGATGAATGAAGAAAATAAAAATGTTTTTTTATATTATGATATTTTAATAATTGTGCATCCACATAGCGAGTTATGTATTTACCTATGTAATATTTCAAGTCTGTTCGGATCATAGTCCCATCCATCTATAGGAGTAAGAACGAACTTGTGAAAATAATATTGAATATTATACAAGGATTCCCCGCGGATTCATCCGCGTAAAAATCGATTCCACTTGTATATTTATTTCATTAGTATACAAATCGCACATTTCACATCAATGTTGAATTCATGGTGACGTGCTTGATCTAAGCCGTGCCATTGTCTCGTGAAGCTTTACGCTTGATTGGCATGCGACAACTCGTTTAATAAAACGCGCGATCCGTCAAAGTAGCGCGAGGAAATAACAATTTCATAATCTAGCGGTTAGCGGCATTATATCTGTCACTGTGACAGTTGACGTATGATATTAACGTTGACAGTTTACCAGTGACAGCTCGTATAGTAAAAACTTAAAAAATTTTGATCTGTGGCCGATATATATATATTATATATATTTCCTCATGCCTTCCCGTAAGGGTCCCCGAAAGGGTAATCAGAGGCGTATAGGTAGTACCTACTTTCCGCCAGAGGGAAAACATCTAGAGGAAACCTGCATACGTCTGAGAAGCAATTCAAAGGTATATGCATTGTCTTGCTTGAGTATCAGCGATGGACTCGCCATCTGTTACGTTGGCACCTAAAAATATAAACCTGGCGGGAGGTGGGTGTGTAGGTACATCTCTGCCTATCCCTTCGGGGACCCTTGTGGGACGCCTTGAAAATTGCTTCTCTGACCTATGCAGGTTCCCTCTCGATGTTTTCCTTCACCGTAAAGCTCGTGGTGTGTCTAATCACTGTACTTAAGTACAGTAAAACTCATTCGTACAGGCGGGATTCGAACTTGCGATCTTTGTGTCGCTGGCAATTACCCAAAGGCCACCATGGCCGAACATAAAATAAAAATAAAATCAATGTTATTTTGCTATTTGTACCGTGTATACATCCATATGCGTCAAGTAAAAAGCGGATATGTTAAATTTACAAACAAACACTCAATTTTTTTTTTATTTTTATAAACGTCAGCGTCAGCGTCAGCGTCAAATCAAGTCAAACTCACCGTGCCGTACAGTAAGTACAGAATGCAGAAGTACAGTCGGAGTAAAAAACAATGACAATTTAAAGGCAACATTTGCTTGCACCAGGGATTGCACTGGCGCAAGCAAATGTCGACTTTAAGACTGTAATGAAATATACGCAAGACTGGTAATTTTAAGAAGAATATATAAATGAGCCGTGGTGGCCAAGTGGTTCGGGCAGTTGCCTGCGACGCAAAGGTCGCAAGTTCGAATCCCGACTGTACCAATGAGTTTTTCTGAACTTAAGTACAGTGATTAGTCACACCACGAGCTTTACGGTGAAGGAAAACATCGAGAGGAAACCTGCATACGTCTGAGAAGAAACTCAAAGGCGTGTGTATACTCGTGCTTGAGTAACGTGGCGTTTGCAGGGTGTATTCATCTCAAATGATGCAATAGATAACATACACTCTACACTAGATACAATCACAATAATAGACTCTAATTTGTTTTGTGTGAATATCAATAACCAGGTCATTGCTTTGATGTTGTTGAAACTAGATCATAGGTCAGAGTAATACTGACTTACTGACTCTTGTTATCTCTACAAGTAGATAACTTTAATTGTTGTTACTGACTTGGTTTAAAGTTAATAAAAGTGCTATCACAACCTCGCTATCATTCATCCTCATACGTCAGAACCACAATGGTTCTACTGTCTGGCTACAAAGGGTGTTCCTTCCACGAATGCTCAGGCTATGGAATGAAATCGTTGAAAAGATGTACCTAGAGAATGGACCCCACACAGCATGGAGTTCTTCAGGAAGCGTGTGAAAAGATTCCTGCAGAGTCGGCAGTACGCGAGCATTATCCCTATATTTGGGTCCATGGGCGGCGGTAGCTGTTTGCCATCAGGCCTGAAATGTTGTGATAGAAATGAAATGATTTTGAAAACTGACAGGTTTTCGTAGTCCAACTGTACTTGCGACAACGTAATACAATCGTTTGCTCGCACGCACTGGGTTTTACGCCTTACGTAATATCTTCTCATTGACGCCCTAAATGATGGAACTCGATCGAATTACATTTGAAAATGGAACTCGCTTCAAATCGTCCATTCGAATGCCGATTTCCATTGTTACATTTTCAAAATGTCCCACACGGTTTAATAATTTCGTATCATTTGTGGATTTCTTCTGGAGTAAAACTTATCCTTTAAGTATATTAAGATAATCTATTTCTGTGACAAACTTCATTCATTGTACTACATCTCACTCAATTCCGTTCAGTACATTTTGCGTGAAAGAGGAACAGACATCCTCACGAAATTTCGCAATTATAATAAATACGATTTATTTATTAACCCGTAAATAAATAAAGTAAATAAGTAAGAAAAACGAAGCGTCAATATTATTTCTCAGTGGAAAAGATTGCTCGATTAAAACTTACAGGCGCTTATAGTAGGAGGTAAGTCAGTCATTTGTAACGTCTAGTCGATTATTAAAGGGCTTCGTTCGATTCCAGCCGAGATCCGAGTGAGTAGCGATTTAATCGGCTTGTCTCGTTCGATTGTGTCTATGCCCCACTAGTCGGAGCGATTCACCTGCGTTTTTTTTTATAATTCCTGGCGATGGCAACGAGCGTTTTAATAGTTTGTTTTCTGTTGCGTCAGTTCTTTAGTTTGCGAGCCAATCAAATGGAAATTGAGAACAGTGAATCTGCTGAAAATTCTCTGTTTCATTTGCGCTCGTCTTTTCCAAGGTTTTTCGCTTGCAGCCATTTTATCTTCGAATGAAAAAGTGTTTCCTTTCATGTTTAACTTTTTTTTTATAACTGGTCATATCTGGTCTTTGTTGTTTTGTCTTTTTAACAAAGAACGCAAAATACATTTTTTTTCGAATTATTTTCCTTTATTTAGTAGAATCACATCAATACATATAATATAAATGTTAAGGACCGGTGTCTGTACATTGAAGATATGTGAGAAAATATATTATTTGGACCTTTATCAACGTAACTAGCACCCAAAACAATGATTGTTAGAATTTGTCTGTTTATTTTGTTTTGTCTGTGCGTTTGTGCATGCTAAGCTCAGAAACAGCTTAACCGATTTAGATGTGGTTTTCACTTAATAAATCCAAAATAAATAAAACAAAATATATATCCAAAAAATGTTATTCCACGCGGACGAAGTCGCGGGCACAGCTAGTATTTAACTATATTTATTGGAAGTTTTCAAGGCATTACTAATATTGTACACTTTATCCCAGGAAAAAGGTTCTAAGGATTTAGGACCCAACGACAAGACAATGTCTAGTCGTTGGGTCCTAAATCAAATCACTAGTCCAATGCGACAGAGAAGATTTGACACTTTCGAATTCCTTAAACGTATGTTATGTCTGCATTCACAATTATCAATGTATGATGGCAAAATGTACATAGAATCAGAAATTCTATAGAAACCATTAAAGTATTGAAATTCAGGCATCAGGAGCAAGACTTCAAGTATCAAATATACCTGGTTGCTGTATGGAAGAGTCACTTTCTATCGCAATTCCAGTTCTATCACTTTCGTACTAACACCATCTCCCGTCAGGAAGACGAGATTATTCAAACCATACTTGAATCCTAGGTACCTTCTTGGCTGCTTAGCGTATAACTCTTTGGAGGTAAGAAGGACTTTGACAAATGTCAACTATGTATTAGGTGCTTCGTGGAAATATAAATGCTGCTGAACCACTCGAAGTGATAACTAAAATATGTGTGCCTGACATCTACACACGCGTCAGAAACACAGACTGATTTCAAATCAGCTGGTTGTACTAAATCGCGATCATACTCCCACGTGCTTCGCACTCTCTCTGCGCTCTCTTGGAATCCATATCTGATTGCGATTTGTTTGAGGATGGACGGCAGACGAACATGACGTCATGTCTTGCGAGGCGACTGTATGAATTTCGTTAGTGTTTATTTTTCTCGTCTTGTGTATGTGTATATAATTGTATTGTGTGCTGTTGAATCATCACTACTTATTATAAAACAAATTCGCTGTCGCTGCCTGTCCGTCCCTATGTATGATTAAATCTTTAAAACTACTCAACAGATTTTAAAGCAGCTTTTTGTAATAGATAGAGTGATTCAAGAGGAAGGTTTATATGTATAATACATGCAAACTATTGAAGAGAAATATTGTTAAATTTAGAGGTTTCTAATGTCATGTTGTAAATAAACACATTCTTTTGCGCTTAGGTACATTGCAAACGCTGGCTGAACCCCACGAGATAAAACAAAATAATGTACTACAGTATTGTACACCTTAAAAAGGTCAGCGAAAAAGTCCGCGATGGTATACGTCTATCTCTGAAGGATAACCCACAATAACGATTTATCATTATCCTTTATATTTTACACTTAAGTGATTTTAAGCAATTCAGCATTATCCTTATCGAATTAAGTACCTTAAATACATTGTCCATATAATATAGATCAATATGTAAAAAAAAAAAAAAAATCCTCACGCCTTCCCACAAGGGTCCCCGAAGGGGTAGGCAGAGGTGTATAGGTAATACCTACACACCCACTTTCCGCCAGAGGTATATTAGGTGCCAACGTGACAGATGGCGAGTCCATCGCCGTTACTCCAGCACGACTATACATACGCCTTTGAATTTCTTCTCAGACGTATGCTGGATCAATAAATATTTCCGAAGATATTACAGATTTAAAATGCAGGGACATGGCGGTGAGGCGGTAGCGTTGCACCCATGCGGAGCCGGGGCGGGTCGCTAGTTTAGTATAATTTGCCACTGGCCGTTCTAATGTACATTCTAATAATATTAATAAAAACCAGTAAAAGTATCAAAATTCACGCGTCGTCAGAAGGAAGACATCAAGTATCAAACACACGCAGTAGTTGTATAAAATAAGTATCCCCAGAGTAATTGACGATTCAGTCGGTGTAGGACAGGCGACGATATTGTCTGTAACGTATCTGGGAGTACTCTGGGAGGTCCATATTGAATTGAGGCCTAACCTCATCTCATCTTTTTGGTAATGCGTACCGCATCCGAAATTGGCTGAATTATTTTCCAGTTCAGTGTTGCTTCATCAATACTTTATTCAGTGAGCCGCGGTGGCCGAGTGGTCAGGTCATCGCATGCAGAGAAGTAAGTTAGTTAAGTTCATCATCATCATCTTTTTCAGCCCTCATGCATCCTCATCACTGCTGGGTAGGCCTCTCCGGTGCTACGCCAGTGTTCCCGGCCCTGAGCCAGTCTCCATCACAGTAGCCAGGTTTGTTAAGTTAGTTTACACACACATTTCACACAGTCATAATCTTTATTTTATATTTCAGATCCAGGTAGTTGGAACGTGGCCTTCCTCTGCCTCTTCTTGCACACACTTTTGCTTTGTATATCTGTTTCGTCAATCTTTCTTCACTCATCCTTTCTATGTGTCCAAACCAACGTAACATGCCTTTCTTCATCTTTACAAACACGCTCTTACTCGAAACCGACGAGCATGTATGAAGAGACTGATGAATGTGGACGAAGCGAAAGAGGTATGTAAGTCTAGAGAGAACTGGCGCTCTATACTCTCTGCCTATCCCGTTAGGGACTTGGCGTGATGATATTTATGTATGTATGTATATTTCAGATTTGTAAAATAGTTATGTCTAGAAAATACGAAATAATGTAACTGACATAATTTACCCAAAACTATGCTGTTAATAAGTACCTTATACTGTACAATCGTATAATCTCCCCCACGGGACAGGCACTGCCTAGTGTAGGGGCTAGATATTAATTTGTAATTTTTTATATAATAATAGAATAGAATAGAATAGAATATTTTTATTTCAGACCGGAGTCCATAGGGTTAGTAACAAATTTTAACTTAAATTCTAGTGTTAGTAGGTTACAGACACATTAAAAATATACAATTAAATTTCGGCATGGAGCCGCATCCACCTCCGCAGCATCGGGGAATCTCACCGATCTACGAATGTTATGATATTTTTTTCACCTTGTCACCTTTTTCATTTTTGTCACCTTGGCACCTAACATTTTATCTCCGGCGGAGTGTCTTCACACCTCTGCCTGCCCCTTCGTGGAACCCTGTGTACATAAATAAGTTGGTTCTTCATTACATTATCACTCTTTTGCATATTCTCTTGGGGTAGGCAGAGGTGAAATGAACACCCGTTTACAGTTAGAGATATTCTGTTTTTATTATAATTATCATCATCATCATACATGCTCGTCGGTTTCGAGTAATCTTGACGTGACCTTGAGCGTCCGATCGATTTGATCCTTGTAGTTGGAACGCTATTATAATTATTCCATTCCTATTGAGTCCCATTTTACATGAGAGTACATAGAGATAAGTAAACATTAAATAACCTTTGTTCCAACTGGTTTACGACGAACATTAAACGGTGTTTTGTAAAATGGCCGAACGTTTGATTTCGAACATTTTCCAAGAAATTATTCTTCTTTGATAGAAAATCAAAGGACCTTCTCAATAGTTGGTTAATTGGTTTAAAAGCAATTTCCGATCTTCCTCTTCAGATATATTTACTCGTTCCGTTAACAGGCACCGGAAACGGGGAAAAGTTGAATTATACCGTTGGAAAATGTATTTTATTTTCTTAATAAATTTATAACCTTCAAATAAATCTATAGTTAATTTACGGGTTTGGCACATCGCGCCCTGAACAAGTTAGGGCGGGAGTAGCTCGTAGGAGCTGCAAAAGCCGGGCGGCGAGTGGTGTTCTCGCGTAAAGTTTAAAGGCGTTGCAAATAAAAAGCGAAAGGCTTTAAAAGTTGAGATAATTAAAATGAGCCAATCGATCGCTCGAAGTTGCCAAAGCTGGGCGTCAGGTGTTAGGTCAATGAATAATTTATTGCCTTTGTGGACTTTTTGACGGAATTTACAATTTTGGGCGGAATTATATAATGCCCCACCGGCGCTGCCATCTCTATGATAAATTGTTTGAAACCCTGCACAGATAGTATTAGCGGTCGTCTGCTTTAGTGCTCAGAGCTGCTGACTGCGAGCTTGAGGTGGACCTTCAGCTCACCGTGGTCTATTCAATATCATGTCACGACGTTTTAAAATTTCGCTTACGATTTTGCTTCACAACAATTAAAATATTGCAAACCCAAGGAGACTATGACTGATACATTATTAATGATATATATCAAATGAATGAATTCTGATTTGACTTATTTTACATAAGAACTATAAACATAGTCATGGCGAGTGTTTGTTCTACAAAGAGTATGTTCACGCAACCCATACCAAATAGTTTATAACACAATTAATATTAAGTTACACGCTACCACCACTAGATGTCGCTACGTTTCACTGTATAACGCGCTATAGGAAGCTTCACATAGAACATTGTGGTAGAGGGCGTTTATTTATTCATTATACCGGCTCAGATCAGGAATACTATTGGTTTTATTTTACCTTAAAGTGTTTCACATACAGTTCAACCAAGTACCTTCTCGGTACTAAACATTGGCCCTTCGGAGCCGAATAGTGCAACTAGATCAATTTTGGAGGTGTGTTCGAGGTGAGGTTCATTAGTTGAACCCATCGTGTGTGCGCACCGAAACGAGATTCCGCAGTGGATCGCTGCAGCAAGGGATCTCGCTCTTAACAGCAGCAGACGTCGCGGCGGCAGCAGTGCCAAGCGGATACGGATCCTGCCTGAGTAAATCAAAGCCTCGTAGTGTGTTTGTACAGTGCAACTGTGAGTACAATATTGTATATTTGTGGGAGAGTTCAAATTATTGGATTCAAGTAAAAATCAAGCCAATTTGAACTTTATTTCTATAGAAAATTTAACATAGAAGAATTTGGAAGAACATCAGGACTTGTAAAATTTCGCTTTTTAGTTAAGGACTTAAAATAGTTTGAGTAAAAACGAGGGAACGAGGTGACTATGTCCAATTTCTCTTAGAATTTGTTAAGTTTAAAAGACTTAGAAAATTTTACTAATTATTACACTTAGAAAATATCTGACATAGTTGTACTTGTTTACTTTGTTTTTTCTTTACACCGCAAAAATGGACGGACTTGTTAACGTTCAAAAGGACATTCAAAGGAGTATTGAAAAAGGTTTATCAAATTTTAAAAAGAGTCCAAAAGACAGAATCTCATATGAGTATATTGAAGCTAGGCTAGAAAATTTAGAAAAAGATTGGATGTTATTTAGGAATAATAATTCTAAATTACATGAAAGCTTTGATCCTGAAAAGGTGCAAAGTTCTGATTATATAGGAAATGGAATTTATGATGATACTGAAGACAACTACTTTTGTTATAAGTCGCTACTGAAGTCTAAGCTCAACCAATTAAATGTGGTTAAAAAAGATTTAGGTCAGGTCTTCAACCAAAAGGAGGGAGACAATACTTCAAGTTCGATTGTAAAGCTACCAAAGATATCTATTCCTGTGTTTTCGGGAAAATATTCGGAATGGACGACCTTTCGTGACTTATTTATATCATTAGTTCATAAAAATAGTTCATTGGATAATGTACAAAAATTGCATTATTTAAAGGTACATCTGATTGGTGAGGCCGAACAATTAATTCGGCAAACTCCAATAACAGACGCTAATTATACTCAATGTTGGACACTTTTAGAAAAACGTTATGACAATAAGAAATATTTAGCCAACTGTATTTTAAAGCGTTTATTTGGTCAAAGACGTATGCATGTGGAATCGTCAAGTTCATTAAAAGATATGCTAGATACTACTACAGATTGTCTGAACGCATTAAGGAATCTAGATATCGATGTGAGTTCATGGGACGTTATTATCATACATATTGTCACCTTTAAACTGGACGTTGAGACTCGCAAGCAGTGGGAGTTAACCGTTTGTGGCAATGATTCTAACGAATTACCTACTTTCAATCAATTCAAAGTTTTTATTGAGAATCGTTTTCGTGCATTGGAATGTATAGAACCTAAAAAGGCATTAGTTCACCAGAGTAACATTAATTCACAGCCGTATAACACGAAGTCTATGCTGGCGACTAATAGCTCTTATATACGATGTGAATATTGCTCGGACGTTCACAAACTTTGCTTTTGTAAGAAGTTTGCTAAGCAATCCACCGATAAAAGGCGTGATTTTGTAGCTAAAAACAATATTTGTTTTAATTGCCTAGGAAGTAATCACACTGTTTATGATTGTAAGAAGTTTACCACCTGCAGAGGTTGTCAAAAGCGTCACCACTCTTTGTTGCATCCGGAAGTAAGTTCCGAAAAACAGAGGCATGAGAACACACCAACGAAGAATACAAATGTCGATCAGGCGAGTACTTCTACTAGTACAGCATCGCATCATGCATCATGCTTATTTACGAGTAAGTCAGTAAAACCTAAACAGGTTTTACTAGCCACAGCGCTAGTAAAAGCAGAGTCTAAGGCTGGACATTATCAAATTGTTCGGGCTTTGTTGGACCAAGGCTCGCAAGCTTGCTTCATTACAGAAGCTACCGTTCAGCTACTAAATCTTGAAAAGATTCCCGTTCATGGAACCATTTCAGGATTAGGTGACAGTAGATCGACAACCACCAAGTTCATGGTGAAGCTCGTGGTGTACTCTCGAGCTGATCCGTCTTTAAAACTGGATTTGAATGCGTATGTGCTAACAAAAATTACGTCATATTTACCAGAACAAACAATTAATTCAAACAGTTTAGAATGGGTAGATCTCAATGATCTGTATTTGGCAGACCCAGAGTTCATGACGCCCAAGAAAATAGATATTTTA
>JACCPG010008294.1:0-16794 GCA_016069955.1 Drepana arcuata | reverse complement strand
TGTCGAACGTTATCCTTGCGATCCAATTGTATCGATACATGCTATAACGGATATCGATAATCGTGACCTATGATTGCCTCGACCACCACTGCATAATTACTTCCGAAAGAGATGATCTGATAAGCTTCAAAGTTTTTTTATCTTCACGCCTTTATGTAGTTAGTCACACCACAAACTATGTGCTACCGGTAGTATACCTATAAACAGACCTCATCAGCTTTACCTACTTTTATAAGTCTTCATATATGCTCGCCTTTTTCGAGTATTTCTTACGTTCCCATGCCACAATTTATTGTTAATCTCTGCGTATACTACATACATAAATACATATCATCACGCCGTGTCCCTAACGGTACGCAGAGAGTATAGAGCGCCAGTTCTCTCTAGACTTACATACCTCTTTCGCTTCGTTCATCAGTCTCTTCATACATGCTCATCGGTTTCGAGTACTCTTGACGTTCCCGTCCTTGAGCGTCCGATCGATTTGATGTAGGTAGTTGGAACGGTCTCCCTGTGCCTTATCTTGCACAGTTGCTTACTACTGAACTATAAGAACTATAACTGTGTTTTCTGTTCCTAAACAAATACATTATAACAATAATAACCTTGTTATAGATAAGATATAACTATGAAAAAGATATAACTACACCATATACTCGCAGAAACAGTTAGAAAATTCTTAGAAACTATTTGATAAACATAATATACCTCTGGCGGAAAGTGGGTGTGTGGGTATTACCTATACACCTCTGCCTACCCCTTCGGGGACCCTTGTTGGAAGGCGTGAGGATATATTATTTATTATTATTATTATAAGTTTTTAAAATGTATTTTGTTATATTGTAAATTAGTTTATTAATGTTATTATTATTATTATTTTCTTTTAACATCATATTGGTATACTTACTGTAAGGATGTTAAGGTGTGTGTGTAAATAAATAAATAAATATTACAGAGAGAATTTAACAAAGGTAAGATTACTTTGAGCGAGTGTGTATTAACAAACGTATTCGATTCAAAGCGATTACTATCCATTAACGAGTATGTAAGCGACTATAATCGACGTCCTGCACTTATGTCTGCGTGGAAAGTTGTCTGGGAAGTTTCACGGGATGTGGCTCTACTGTGTTCCTAGGTACATGGGAGAAAACCGCGGTCGGATGGCTGTTTGTCTACTGATTGACGTGCCGCTTGCTTTGTAAGAACCCGTTCCTTGCAAGCGCCGGCGCGTGCCACTTGCAAGATTTCCCCACGAATTTTTTCTTCACCGACCCCATGGTGTGAAAAATCACGGCACATAGGTCCAGAAAACTGGTACAGACTGGCTGGTTCTAACTTGCAGTCTTTACTTTGCAGGCGATTACTTAAGCCTCTCGGACGTCACTGCCTGCACGACTATATCCAATAATATTACTTGTAATACACTTAATTTTAATACATTTTATGTCGATGCAAACGTGTAGTACCTTTATCAAATGTCATTTACACATAGTTTATATGTAGTTGTACCTCTTAAAGGTTATTCAATAATGAACACTATTAAAAACCTATTTGGTCATCTTTTCAATAAAAGCTACCATAAAATCGCGTCGTAAACCAGAGTCCATGACCTGTTATTTTGTAGTGATGTTACGAATTCCTGAAAATACTAATATATCTTTCTTTTTTATACCACACGGGTGGCAAAAAGCGTGCAGTCCGCCTGATGGTAAGCGCTTACCGTCGCCTATGGACGATTGCAATACTAAGTATCGATCGCGCTCTTACGATCCTGCAGGAATCTTTTCACATCCTTCTTTAATAACTCCATGCTGTACTCTCCAGGGAAAACCCCAACGGAGAGCTCATTCCACAGCCTGAGCGTTCGTAGAAAGAAACTCCTTTGGTCTATCAGTTGGTCTGTTAGAAAACTATAGGTCTTTATTATACGTACGCCCAGTCACGATAGGCAGAGAGAGTAGAGCGCCAGTTCTCTCTGGACTTACATACCTCTCTAGACGAACACACCTCTTTCGTTGCATCCCCATTCATCAGATTCTTTACACACTTTCTTTCGGGTCAAGAGGACGATCCTCATCTTTCAATGCTCAATCGATTTGATCTAGGTTGTTGCAAAGATGACTTCCAGTGTCTTCCCGACTCGTTTACACTGTATAATGGTCGGTTCGTCAAACTTTCTTAATTTATCCTTTCTATATGTCTATACTAAAGTGACATGCCTTTTCTTCTTTACAATCACCTTCGCGCCAGATACTTTGGCCACCTCGTAATAGCAGGCTGAATTTAAAACAATATATATATATATAGCATATAGCCGAGTAGTTCGAGTAGTTGCCTGCAACACAAAGATTACAAGTTCGAATCCTGAGTGTACCAATAAGTTTTTCTGAACTTAAACACAGTGATTAGGCACACCGCCACTTTTTCGAACACCAGTGCCTTAGTTACCTGTTTTAGAAGCAATCTCTTCAAATTTATAAATTCTGATTACATATGTCAATTTAGGTTGGAATTGGGAACTTTTAAAATGGAAAAGTTTTTTCATATCACAAAGGAGGCAGAACTGCCTTGTTCTTGTGTCTTTGTGATAAAGCCTGTAATGGAAACGTGTTTAAAAAGTCCATCTTGCTGATACCTTGACCTTTGCACGATCATCCTTTTTGGACCCTCGATAAATCAGACGTTGGGTATAAATACATGTTTTTATACACTCCATAGATAGCTGTTGACTAAGGCACAAAATTAAAACTCAGTGATTTTACGAGATCTTACACTCTTTTATACCATTAAGGATTATAGACATGTCAACAAGCATGCCAGAATCATACTAAGTGAATACCGCTAGCTATAGCCAGTGCCATCCACGAAGACGCGCCCCACCAATTTCTAGTCGAGCGGTCGCGGGATGCGGGGAGTATGACCCGAGTCTATTAATTGTAGTGTGTGTGTTCACCTATAAGTAATCAGTGTGTACCGACAATACACAAACATTAGTGGAAGGTTGCACACTTACATTATAAGCTATAGAGAAGAATAGAGTGGCGCGTCTTCGTGGATGGCACTATCTATACCTTTGGTAATGGAAACTTTCAAAGCCGGCAGTAATGGTCCCCCTAGTGGTCCAAAAATTTTGTCTGTCTCCTTAGTGGTATAAAAATATTCAGAATAAGGGCCGATAGCATATGATGTGTTCATTCCACCGCAGGTACGGTTATGGTACGTTTTACGGTCAGCGGTTAGGAAAGGCAACCGCGATATGTGGGTCGTGGCTTCGATACCGGTAGGAAGTAATGGATGTTATGCAATTGTACTTATTTTGCACAACAATGTTTGTTAATCTGGTTTGTGATTGTAATTACAAATTTATAGAGGCTTTTGTGAAAATAATCAAAATAGTGGTCCAAATTCAGATACGGTGATTGCAAACCCTGACTGTACCAATGAGTTTATTCTGAGCTTAAGTAGAGCGATTCACATCACACCACGAGCTTTACGATGAAGAAAAACATCGAGAAGAAACCTGCATACGTCGGAGAGGAAATTCAAAGACGTATGTACAATTTGTGATTGAGAAATAATAATTATAATAAATACCTGGGACAATTCCACACAAATTGACCTAGTCCCAAATTAAGCAAAGCGTGTGTTACGGTAACAAGACAACGATATATTTACTTATATAGATAGATATATACATAAATACATAGGACATCCAAGACTAAGGCATAAATACTCGCGTTGATCACACAAATATCCTTCAGCGGGATTCGAACCCACGACCTCGAGTTTCGAAATGATGATGTTAATGACCCGCCACCAGACTCTTGAGGAAAGCGTGAAGGCATATTGTAATACAAAAAAACTGGATGAGCAGCTCCAAGTTTAAAATGATGACATCTTTAGTCAAAACAATTATTTCAGTCTGATTCTTACAGCTATATACCTGCACAAAAGTGACTGTGAAGCGAACTACCCGGTTCGGACCCTAAGGAAGAAGGTAGGGCCATAGGGAAGCACATATCATGTTGGTTTGTGCCAGACCTGTCATGAGTACATACAATCCGTTTACATTTAGATATATTATGTATTGAAGTCAAAGCATTTCGTCGTATTGACCTTGACCCCTATACACATTTATTGCGACACCGGAAGTTAGATAAGATAAATAATACTGCTTCCTATTTCCTACACTTCCGTCACACTCCTGTCAATCGCTTTCTTTGTATATCGGTGAATTCAGTAAATACACTAGACTTAGAAACTACACTATTCAGCCTTGTGTACCATAGTTAATTAAATTAGCAGAGACAAAAGATTTTAATATCCTAATAGATTATGACCGGTGCGAATGGCAAACGTCTAATTCTGTTGTTACGTACGTGTAAATTCAGATTTGATTCACGTATTGTCTCAGCGATCGCGACCAATGTCACGTTTCTAAGCGTTCGTCGTAAGTGCCATAGATGTTTGATTGAATTACGGTTTTAAACATTCAACCCAAGGGTTGTTTATTGTTTGACAGAGTTATGTTGAGATTATGGAAGGTTATTTTTGCGCACGCGCCATTATTTGTGTTACTGGGTAAAGGGCAGACGTGCTGCGTAAACGATCTATTATAATACCGCGAAAACACTGACGCCCATCGCCGCGGTTTTGTCTATGATGGCGGTCCATGTTCCAACTATAGAGTAGATTTGTTTTAATTTAAAGTGTCTTCTTGTGGCGTAATGTTTACACCTTTCAAAATGCCATTACTCAAGTGATCATTAAATCGATTCAAATTTCGAACGTTTTATATTGACTTTAATTCGATACTCTTTTGTAAAAAAATCAATTTGATTTGCATTGATTGTTAATCGGTGTCAAAATGTGTCTCGATATCGGTTTGTTAGGACAATGTACAGACTTTTGGTTATTGTTGAGGTAAATTTAGTTATTTTTCAGTGCATAGTTCAGCATTTCGAGATTAAAGATCGTCTTGCTTGATCTCCGAAATTTGCTATTGGGGAATCATAAATTATCATGGATTTCGATGCACGGATTTCACTTAGCGCTAAACCAGTTTTTCCTCGACGACAAATTGTGGGTAATCTATACTAATATTATAAAGAGGAAAGATTTGTAGGTAAGTATGTTTGTACTGAATAGGCTCCGAAACTACTAGACCGATTTGAAAATTTCTTTCACCGTTGGAAATCTACATTCACCCAAAATGACATAGGCTATTTTTTATTTATAAAAAAATCTTATGTTCACCCGCGTGAAGACGGTACGGACCGCTAGTCTTGTATAACTTAAAAAAGACAGCAGTAGGCAAAGTTGAAAAAAAAAAAACCTTTTTTATCTGCATATATACTTTAGGTGTCAACGTGACAGATGGTGAGTATGACGATCTCGTACAATCAATTTATGCCGATGTTTCCCTTTACCGTGTAGCTCGTGGTCTACACTTAACTTTTTAATTACGCGACCTAATAAGATGCACGTATGGTAAACAAGGTAATCGAGTGAGATTTGTTTGCAATAAATCATTATGAAGTTTTGCGTGTCATTGTTTGAAATTCTTGCGTCTGAAAGAATTTGTATTTATACACGTGCGGCCTGGCAGTAAGCGGTCACCGCCTTAAACGTTTCCACTAAGGGTATCGTGTGTTTATGACCTTACAAAAATCATAGAGTTCTGGTTAACTCTATGATTTTTGTATATTCGTCGGATCACGTTGGAATTAGAAGGTAGTGATGGAATTGTCTAATCTGTTAATTTTTCAGTGTATTTTAGGGGCGCATAGATGCCGGATATCGAGTAAGAGTCATTAGACAGAGACATTTCTTTTTCATTACTAGTGTTAATGCCTACCACAAAGTCTAGACTAGACCTCAGACGAACGAGGTCACCCAATCGTCCTTAATATCTCTAATAAAGGTTAAGTAAATTGTCATATTCTCGTTTAATATAAGATTTATATAATTCGCACGCTGTTAATTTTGCATTTTCATGTCGTTTTATCGATCGAGTGATAAACGAATTGAAGGCTGGAAGGTATTGGACTTGTGCCCAATTTGCCCAAATGAAAAATAAAAGTGCGCCGAGTGAATTTTGGGAATATTTTAACGAGATACTGCGTTTTTATTTTTTTATTTGCAGTACGGCGTATGTTCGCCCTTTTCGGTCATGACTCACATTTTTGGGTCCACGTGGTTTGTTAACTTTTTTCCTTTTTTTTTTTACGCAACTGCACGCGTTACGTCTCACTTTGGACTTACATACAAGGAGAAAAAGTATTTTATTTGCGTTGTATATTTTAAAATATTTGCGGTGATTATGCGAACCTCGGTTATGCTAATAACTTGAACGTAAGGTCTAACATAACCCGTGCGATGACCCGTGGTGATGCGAGGGGTGCCAAGGACCGAACGAGCTCAGATATTTGGGAAACCGGTTGGTAGTGATACCTTCACGGAGGCTTTCTGATTAGGAAGCCATGCTAAGTGTTATGGCTCGGGGGACACGTGACCTGCGAGGTCAATGCCACAAGGTGAGATAATTCCAGAAATAAGCGATGTATTACGCAATTTTTTTTCTTGGCATAGCAATATTTTTTTATTTTAATACTACTTAAGCTTTAGGCTTGATACTCGAGCATAACGTTTTCGTTCGAATTTCAAACGTTCCGGCTTAGGAAGTACTTACACCTTACTACCTTGCTAGAGTGGGTACTATAACTGGAGAGAAGTACTTAAAGCACAACGTTTTCGTTCGAATTTCAAACGATCTGACTTCGGAACTACTTACACTTTACCTCTAGAAGATAGAATAAGTACGATAACTGTAGAGAAGTACCTGAAGTACCTCGTTCGAATTTCGAACTGCCCAACTACAGAGTACCTACACTGTATTACCTTAGAGTAGATCCTGGGTGCTCCTGGGTAGTGTTGTGTTTCTTGGTGTAAGGTATAAAGGACTGTGCACAATGCTCGCAGGCATGAGAAACATCATTTTGATCATAATGCAAGGCAGTTCAGAATCTGCAGGATTTTTTACTTAACATTTAGAATCTTCAGGTCTACAAGAGATCCCGAAAGGGTTTCTGTGTCTAATCACTGTGCTTAAGTTCAGAAAAACTCATTGGTACAGTCGGGATTTGAACTTGCGATCTTTGTGTCGCAGGCAACTGCTCGAACCACTCGGCCACCACGGCTAACGCTAAATTCATCTTATTGAATAAGAATATAATGTTATATCTACTTTTATTATTTTCACACAGACCCTACTAACACACATGACGCAACTGTAAGTATTGTCACGATGATTGCGCTTGCGCCGCGGTCGGAAGCGGGAAGCTTACGTAACTGGTTGCGTGTACACTGAAGCGCTTCTTTGCATCTTATATCAGGCATAGGGAAGTAGAGTGATTCGAACACTTTTTCATCCAGTCCTGTGCACCAGAGACAATTGAATAAGTATTTCTGCCAGCGCAGATGTTTTTAAATCACGTGACTTTAAATTTAAATATGAAAATGGAACATACATTTAAAAAAAAAGCGACTTAAGGATACTTATCCAAGGCGTGAATATGAATAATTTATTTGTGTGCACCAGAACAGAGTGACGCATTGACATCAACCATTTTTTTATTCGGCTATGTTTTTATGTTTTACAAAAATAATGGAAACTGATGATATATAGCCAGGTTTACGATACTTTAATAAAGTTTAATATCAGCACGCCAGGTGTGTCTCATCAATTTTATTGTTACTCGTGTTTTTTTTTTAACTTGACAGACTTGGCAGTTAGACCTACAGAAAAACTTGCCACTTGTATATATAACCTGTCCTGACAACGTATTTATGCCTATGGAAATCTTTTCAATTCACATTCTTAAATAATTTCTAATGATACATACATATATATCATCACGCCAAGTCCCTAACGGGGTAGGCAGAGAGTAAAGAGCGCCAGTTCTCTCTAGACTTGCATACCTCTTTCGCTTCGTCCACATTCATCAGTCTCTTCATACATGCTCGTCGTAATTTCGTCGCTAATTCGTAAAAATATCATATTTAGTAAGTGTGTGATTGGCGATATGAATACAATAACAACCTACTATGTTATAAATGTGAAAGTTTGTTTCTTTTTCACGCAAATGCCACTGAATAGAATATAATGAAATTTGTCACATAGATAGATAAAAATAAATATTTCCAGAAAAATCTACCAACGAAGCCATCCCGCGAAACAGCTAGTCATTAATAAGCCTATAAATTATATTTACAATTGATAGAACAGGAAAAAAACATATTTGAACAAGAATGGCACGCCAGAGAGCAGGTTATATCTAATTTGTTCTCAAATCCGAAGGCTTTACGACTTTGGTGATAAACAATACAAAAATAGATAAAACATTATTGCAGTGACATAATTTTATAGTTCTGTTAAAACATTTGTTGTGTCATTTGATATTGTGTGTTTACACTGTTCTCGCTTCCTGACGTGCTATTTATCGTCTGTTGAAGAGTACGAGGGCACTTTATCTGTCATGTTGACTTATTTAAATGTCAACGTGTCATGAGGTGCATGTCTCCGTTTCTCAAACACGGCTTTACGACTTTGAGATACTTCTCAAGCGTATGCTGGTTACCTCTATCTTCTTTCACTGTTAAGCTTCTCGTGTTTAAACCTATGCAGGTTTCTTCTCGACGCATTCGGACAACGGTCAAGTTCGCGGTGTGCTGAGCAGAGCGGCTTGCAGTAATCTTCCGCTTAATCCACATTTTTTATTCAAACCTAGTCTAAATATTGATTGAATTACAAATGTCTTACTACTTTAGCGGCTTTTTTTCTATTTATTATAGGAGTTTTGTCGCACAGCGACTATGTCACTCCGTGAGGACACCTGCATATAAAATCACTTAAAATCTACGCATACACAATTTTAACAAACACTTTATATCGTCAGAAGTAGGGTTCGCCAAGTACTGTTACACTACTTTAGCGGTTCAAACGTTATATTTGTAATCAAAGATTCAAATATATGAATAATGTTACGCGATAAGATATTAATAAAGCATCATTTATGATACTAAATTGAACTGAACTAGATTAATAAAATAATTAATTTATAATAATATATATCCTCACGCCTTCCCACAAGGGTCCCTGAAGGGGTAGGCAGAGGTGGATAGGAAATACCCACACACCCACTTTCCGCCAGAGGTATATTAGGTGCCAACGTGACAGATGCCGAGTCCATCGCCGTTACTCAAGCACGACTATACATACGCCTTTGAATTTCTTCTCAGACGTATGCAGGTTTCCTCTCGATGTTTTCCTTCACCGTAAAGCTCGTGGTGTGACTAATCACTGTAATTAAGTACAGAAAGAACTCATTGATACAGTCGGGATTCGAATTTGCGACCATTGCGTCGCAGGCAGCTCGAACCACTCGGCCACCACGGCTTGTTTAGTTGACGTTTGTAATTGAAAGAAATTTATAAATCGAAGTGTTCTATCAAGGTTACTTACTTGATTCGGGTCAATATTGTAAGCAACCAAGTCGCGTTACATTGACAAGCGATGCGGAACTGTTATTAGATAAATACTAGCTTTGCCCGCGACTTCGTCCGCGTGGAAATCATCAAAATGTTATTGTTCAGGTTCTAAAATCAAAGTAGCTTAAGTTACTACTTTTTACATCAGCTATCTGCCAGTGTGAGTCCCGTCAAAGCCAGCCGTTTCAGAGATAAAAAAAAAATGATAGTATATGTACTGTGTATACACATGTAAAGTTATCTTTCAATATCCATATTTTGTTATTTCAATATTAAAAACAGACACTCGAATTTCATTTATTTGTATAATTTTAGGATTGTAAAAATGACGTTCGTACTTCGAATCACTCGTATTTCGTCTCACTTCACTCCTTGTTGCAAGGGCAATGCTGTAATGGTACTAACTTCTGGCCAGTCATATGGGAACAGTCGCTGTCTTTAAAAAGCAATATATGCACATCACTTTCGTTCGTCATCAAAAGCCTTAAAATAAAGGAAAAGATTGCGGGATACAATATACCTTTTAACCCCAACCCCTCTTAAGCCCAACCTTTAAAGATTGATCGTAAAAAAAATGCTTAGTGTTTCTATGAAATTGAGTAGAAAACTTCCATGACCCAATGGACGGTATCAACTTTGGACCTTCACGGACCTCTATTACCGGGTTAATGGATAATTAGTAGGTCAATGACTCTGTTAAATACTTTACCACACAACCATCACTGTAGCTATTGATTGTGCTGTCCACGAAGACGCGCCCCACTGTTTCCACGAATGTTTGAGTATTATCGGTACACACTGATTACCTATGAGCGCACACGCACACTACAGGTATACTCGGGTCATACTCGAAGTGAAGTAGCATTTGCTCACCTTCATACTCTTCAATGGTGATAATAGCACGTCAGGAAGCGGCCCCTTAATATTTGACGAGTTTGTCATGTCCCTGTCTCCCCCTTCGGGAATTCTTGTGGAAAGCCATGAAAGACACGTATTTATTCATTAAAACTCGCAAATTAATACGAATTCAGGCCAGGTGAATACGTAATACCGTATGTGGCGCGGTCGAGCGCGGCCAGCCCGCTTGTTACCACTTTCGATCTCTGCAGATCCCACTTTCGTTTTCGATGCGCCTGCGCAACGTCATATCACTATTACTCACAGTGGATTTGAGCTTGTTTTAATTACTTATGTAAAATGGTTTGTTGAATCATGTTAGAGAGAACTGGCGCTCTACTATCTCTGCCTACCCCGTGAGGGACTCGGCGCGATGATATGTATGTATATACATATGTTACTTGGTAGACTAAGTATTATTATATTTTCACATATATTTGTATTATTTAAGTATTTTTATTTTTATATTTTCACACCTCCCTACAAGGGGTCCATGAAGAGGCAGATAGTGCTGAGACAACACTTTCTTCATCGTGGATTAGGCAGAAAAACCGCCAGTTCCCTCTAGACTTGCAGACCTTTTGCTGTATTCATCATTCTCTACATAAATGTTCGCCTGTTTCTAGATATGAATATAGTCTAGCTAGTTAATATGTTCCCTCTGCTTTACTTCAGACACGGATGCATACTACATCTGTTTCGTCTACCTGTTATGCCTTCCTGCATCTGTACAATCAATCCCTCGTTCATGCCAGTTACTTTACGGATTTGATCTAATATCGTTATCTACGCCGCCTATTTTTTTATAGGAACGCATCCGAACTTCACCTACGCTTAGGACATTAACACAGCTTAGGAGATAAAGGAAACATTGAAAACAAAATAGAACGGTCAACTGAAACATTTTATAAATTAAACTTCAAACTAGAATGTCACAGGACCTTGGTCGTGATTAAAAAACAATTGCAACAGGAAGCAATGCCACAGATTACAAATTGATTAGTTCAAACTATTTTTAATCTGTGTTCTTTATTTGTCATTCTACTGCTGATAAGAGACGGACATCCTATTACAACTTAGTAATAATATACTTCATATTGTGTCCGGCATTGCGTCCTTTAATTAAAATACACGAAGAACAAGTGTTTTTGCTTTTAATGTTTAAGTTTAAATGCTCAATATATTAATAAGCTGCAGGAATTTTGCAACTTCGTAGGTAACTTTTATTTTACGTATATTTAAATATTCGTTTTATTGCCTCCATTGCCAAGCGGTGAAATGGTTACGTAACGACGTGTACGCCTATTTTCAAGCAGGATGAGTTTTTTTTACTTTGACATAATCGCTTATCAAATATATATTTGAGCCTATCAAAGTGCGAACAAAACATTTTGAGTTAATTATCTATGAGAATTCTAGCATCCAAATTCAAATTTAGAATACATATATTTTTTTGTTTGAAATTATTGAATTAATTTATTTAATGTAGGAATTACACCTTCTTCTATAATTTTTGCTTGCTTTTTTTCTTCTATCAAGTAAAAATGAGGCTTTTAAAAAAATACAGTACTTTGTTTCTGTTTTTTTAAACTGAATTTCGGCCAGTTTTCGTCACATGTTAAGAAAACTCATTGGTCTGTACCACCGAAGTTTGAACCCTGCGATCTTGACGGTGCAGTGTAACAACCACGTCACAACGTCTAAAAAAAATAACAGGAACCAGGAAAACCTCAAAGGTTCCACTTAACCTTAGAATTCTATAGAAGTCAATACCGTTCTTGACTTCTATAGAATTGACACTTACATGGCTTTGTGGGTGGTGCTTGAGTGACCATTTACCTCGTGAAGTCATTAACGAATCTTTGGTACATTTTCTTTAAGTTTTGCCGATCGTTGTCTTTGCCCAATATTAGTATTATTAGCAGAATGCTCTCCCACTAGAAGCTCCCCGGAAGCAGTGGTGTATTTACGCCCACATTTCATGATATATAAAACCCTAGGATACCCCGCTGTTTTTCTCGATAACTTTGGATATACTTATAAATGTGAGGTGAATACTGAAGAATATGTGTTATAGTATACATTCTACTCTTTGAATATGAAGTATTCACTATTAAATGACATTTGTCAAATATTCCTAAATATACACACTTCTGATAATCCTTACAAAACATCAACTTGCAAGTGTTTCGATTTTTCTGATGAGAAGTGTATAAAAATTTATGAACCAATGTTAAACAAACAGGAGTTAGTTTCGTCGTTTCTTCTACTGATAGGTTGTCTCTGGTAACAATGGTATAGATAGTGCCATTCACAAAGACGCACCTCACTATTCTTCCCTTAAGCGCGCGTCGCACTTTCGAAGACGCGCTGCCATGGCACAATCTGTAATTGTAGTTTTATATTTATTATATGACGTTCGAAAATATGTATTGAATTTGTATTCCAATTATACGTTATATAAAAACGTATGTTTAGTCGTGCTTGAGAAACAGACGGACTCGCCATCTGTCACGTTGACACCTTAAATGTATCTCTAGGAGGAATAATTACAGATATGAAGATGTAATAACGAAGATGCATTTAGAACAACTTATATCATTTATTACAATTCTTATAATTGTTTTACATAACGACTTTCTATTGTTTATTCTTAATAATGCAAGAGCAACAACAATGAGATAGCGATTCGTATTTACCCACACTCGTTGCATAACGATATTGTGGGTGTTTCGTTAATTGAGAGTTGAATCAAGTTGCGGATTTTCATTTTGAAGTTCACTTGTGATTGTAAATAACGTAACTAAGTTTATATTGGGAAAAGAAGTGGTGGTAAAGCACTTGCAATGTAAAGATAGCAGGTTCGAGCTCCGATTTAATGTATTAATAATGACTCAGATTCAGACTGTATTTATAACAAGACTAAGGACTGGAAATGGAGGAATGAAGGAATGAAGGAATGGAAAGACTAAGGTTCAAAGAAGAGAGAAATAATTCTAAGATTCAAAATTAGACTATACTAAAGAGAAAACCTTTCCCAACTCGTCATCCCGCGGGAGGATGCCAAATCAATGATCTTAAATGTAATGATTATGCACACCACGAGATTCACGGCGAAGGAAAATACCTACAAACACATACTTTAGAGACGAAATTTAAAGCGTTGTATTTGACAGACATCGATAAATATGTACATATATATAATGTCCGCCTAAACAGTGTCAAGGTGACACCTCTGCCTACCCTTTTTTTTAGAAACCCTTTGGATGAAGTGAAAATATAAAAACATGTAATTAATAAACTCGTATATAAGATACTAGCTGTCCCGCCCAGCTTCGCTTGGGTGAAAAAATTAAATTGCCCGTAACACGATCGCAGCGCCACCTATCAGGTCCAATTGTGATGTAAGCTATCCTATCTTTTAAGTTGGATCAAACTGCACACGGTGTGCAAATTTGATTGAAATCGGGTAAGTAATTTAGGAGCCCATCGCGGACAAACAACGTGACACGTAATTTATATATATTAAGATTTTACACACAGCAGTTGCGTACTAACATTGGTATCATTATTTCCCACATTAGTGGATAACTAACATAGGAGAAGTGCTAAGAATATCGTAATATATCATAATGCAGAAGCATTGGTTGTAAAAAAACGTAATGAAGTTTTATTCCAAGTGACAATTGACAGGTCAAATAATTAATTACTACATTTTCACCTTCACGGGGTAGACAGAGAGAGTCCCAGTTTTTCTAGACTCAATTATTTCGCTTCATCCACTTAGTCTGTTCGTACACGTTCGCGGACCGTTTACTTTTAACATTTTCATAAAATAAATCTTCCGAAAAAAAATATTTCAATTTTACGTAAACTTTACACAATTTTGGTGTCTACATGTTTCTTAGTCAAAGTTCAGCCTACAATATTTTTCTAAAGCAGATCTCATTCAGTGATTTCATTCATTCGAATGAATGGTAATTTAAGTGAATGACAGAGGTTATATTATGTCAAAACCTCAGGTCAAAACAGAATAATGAAAGCACAGTGAGGCGTCTGTCAAAGTTGCCAGTCATTATTGAAATGTCAAAACTCGTTTTCTCTATTAAAACACATGATTGGTAAATAGTTGATAATATATCGTTACAAATATAATTATGTATACCCACGTTTTAAATATTTCTTCATTGCAATTCACTTGAAAAATAAGTAGTGTTATAACTAACTCTACTAATCTACGAAAAATGCGTTGACGTATTGGCAACTTTTTTACGTTTTTTCAAAAATAGTTTGTTCGTTTGGTTGGTAGGCTTAATCTTAGAAATTACAAAATTATTTCAGTTTTGTATAGTTCTTTTATTTGGAAATGTTTAAATGCTGTAAAGCATTATCTATGCCAGGCCTAAGGGACCAAAATATATGTTGACACGTTATATAATAATCTTATTATCTACACTATTTAAATTTTATAATAATTAATAGTTTAATTTTATAAGTCTATCTAATGT
Source organism: Drepana arcuata (assembly GCA_016069955.1). Lineage (NCBI taxonomy): Eukaryota > Metazoa > Arthropoda > Insecta > Lepidoptera > Drepanidae > Drepana > Drepana arcuata. The sequence goes on along the minus strand of JACCPG010008294.1, from coordinate 1,840 downwards.
GTAAATGTGTGAAAATAAAGCTTATTAAAAAAATACTATAATATGAATTTAAGTCAAGTCAAGTCAAGAATCAGACTGTGCCCCGCTGTTCTGATAGGCGTAAAATTTGATTCCGTTGTAATTTTTTATGGAATTCAAAACTTATCATATGTGTTAATATTATACAGATAAATCTCTACTTCATGTAATTCAGTCCTCAAATTGTTGCGAGAAAGAGCAACGTACATCCTCACAAGCTTTCACATTTTAGATTATACTATTAGATATGACTTAGGATACTAATTCAAATTAAAAGTGAAAGAAATCCCAGGCAATAGCGAGATATTAGTAAAGAGGTATATTGTAGACTATGGAATGAAATCTGCTCCTAAAATACTGAGCATACAATACAAAACCGTATCAAGAATAAAACTTTAGTCCACATACCATCAACTCAACTCATTAGACCCTCAGCCCCTTCATTGTCAAACTGGGCTCGCCATTGTTTGCGAGTCATTGTCTACACCCGCGGGTTTTTGCATCCAATTCCTAACATTTACATACAAACGACTTGATAATTCAAGGTAATGATACGCTAGTCAGGTACAACGTGGGGTATTATGGTATAAAATACTAGATGTGGTGGCCGAGTGGTTCGAGCAGTCTGCTGAAAGATTGCAAGTTCGAATCCCAATAGGTATTTTTGAACCTCGATGTTTACGGCGAGGGAAACATCAAGAGTAAACCAACATACTTTTAAGGAGAAATTCAAAGACGTATATTTGTGCTTTAGCAAAGCCGAAAGGACTTGACAGCTGTCACGTTGACAACTTAAACATATCTCAGGTGAAAAGTGGGTGTGTGGGTACTACCTACACGCCTCTACCTGCCTTTTCGGGAGACCCTTGTGGTTGTGTGAAGACCACGTCGAATGATGTCCATATTAAGGTACCAGCTTCGTTCGAACACATTCAGATCTATAAATGTCATATACAACTGACAGCTGTCATTAGAATTAAAACGTCAATAGAACGTCATGGTTAGACATGGTTTTGTTACAACTCTGCCAACTCATACGAGAACCATTGTAGGAACGTGAGGATATAATATATGAAATACTAGATCTGCTATAGAAAATATAGCTATTCTGTTATTCTAAGCTGTATTATAGTAAAAAATAATAATAATACTAATTCAGTAATTTTTGCGTCAAAGAGGAATAATATCTTCACAAATTAAACTTAAAATATTTATAAGATACGACAAAAGGACTAGTATCCATGTCTTGACCATCAATAACAAATATAACACTTTTCAGCCCCCTGCAGCTAGGAGGAAAACATGTTGATTACATACAGCTTTAATTAAGATGTCAAAATTATAAATGAAGACTCGCAAACAAATGTAAAGTAATATGTTATATAAGATTCCCTTCACACAATGAGGTAGATAAAATCTCTGTACGCTGCATTAGTCCGGCCTTTCATTATGCTGTTTTGTTGCCATCATAATAACTTGCCGGCCGTTGACTTAAAGATTATTCTGAGTACTCCAAGTTGCAGCTTTTAAGATACTTTTACTTATTTATTTCTCTCCTACAACTATCATAACAGTGTGAATCAATATGATAGTGAAGACAAAAAATATTATGGACCATCATCACAGCACTTTGCAATGGGTTCGTGTAACACTTGTCCACGGAAGCGACGGAACACTAGGTAAGCGTTCTTCCAAGTTTTCGTTCATGACAAGCTTAAAGCTACCTAATTTATACTAATATTATAAAGAGGAAAGATTTGATTGTTTCTTTTATTTATTAATAAATTATTTGTTTCTTTGTATTAAATAGGCTCCGAAACTA
>JACCPG010008293.1:0-12230 GCA_016069955.1 Drepana arcuata | reverse complement strand
TGAGAAGAAATTGAAAGTCGTATGTATAGTCGTGCTTGAATAACGGCGACGGACTCGCCATCTGTCACGTTGGCACCTAATATACCTCCGACGGAAAGTGGGTGTGTGGGTATTACCTATACACCTCTGCCTACCCCTTCGGGGACCCTTGTGGGAAGGCGTGAGGATATATTATTATATTATTATTAGTATATGTGAAGAAAAAACATATTTTGCCAAAAAATACACGGACGGAGTGAACAAGTTGGTATGGATATGGAATGCAGTAAATTATAAAAAAACATGCTAAAAAGACATTAAAATTATATGAAAAAATTAACACCATACAATGTGTTTGAATGGGGAGGAATTACATATTATTGATATTTTATAAATTTCCCACAGCGGCAAAAAGGATATGCAGAGGTATGTGGGAGTACCCATAGACCTATTTTTCGCTAGAGAAATATTTTAGGTGCCAACGTGAGCTGGCGAGGCTCTTCGAATCCAATCTCTCTCAAACGTATGCATAATGTTTTCCTTCACAGTGAAGCTCGTAGTGTGACTTATTTTAAGTTCATAAAGACTCACGGGATACGAACTTGGAATCTTTCAACCTTGCAACCCCCCAAAGCAACCGCCTGCACCCGCCTGGTGTCAATACATGTGAATGTACTTTTCGTATGAGCTGGTGTAGTAAATCGTTAAGCAGTCGGTCTGTTTCACATTTCATCACATATGAACCAGATCCGGAAGAAAGCAACAGTGTCTAAAAATAATCAGGTGTTTGGTTAGATAGAACTAAGAAACAATAGATGGTAGTAATATATTGTAGGTATAGTGTTAGTTACTGCGTAACGAAAGAAAATTATCCTTATGGAAAAGTTTGTATTAACGCGCTAACTATAGGTCGGAAAAATAACTGCTTCTTGCGAAAGGTAATGCGTATTTTAATATCTCGCTACGACATTTCAATAACATATCTCTATATATTTGTACGACTCTTATTAATTAATTATCGCGAGTAGCAGGTAGTTTACTTCATGTAACAGTAGACTTTCAACTGAAGTGCACTCTCACTCCGTCCCAAAAGTATCCCCGATAGGGTAGGCAGAGGTAGAGATCTGGTCAAAACCCTCTCCCATCGCAGGATCCGTCCATCATACATCTTTGAACTTCTTTTCAATGTAGGCATGCAGGTTCCCTCTCTTCCTCACTGTAAAGCTCGTAGCGTGATTAATAACTGTACTTAATAACACATGAACCTCATTGGTACAGTCGGGGTTCGAACTTGGATTCAGCGTTGCCGGCGACAACTCGAACCACTCGACCACAACGGCTCAGTCTATAAATATAGAACTGAATTTACTGTTTTCCCAACTAATTGCCATCTATCCAACGTGAAATAGCTTATGCCTGGCGTCGGCCAAGTTTACCTTTTACAAACCAAAAATAAATATGAGGTAGGCTGTTTTCATTGCGGTCACTAGCGCCATCTGTCAATTAGAGCAGTAAGCAACATCTCACGATCATTTGAATTGCTCGAAGGTTGCCAGGCGCCATCTGCATTGCTATCGTGAATAAATTATTTCGTTTCAGTATTTTGGTGAAAATACCTGTGGAGCTTTCCGATGTTTCAGGGTTATATCCACGAAATAATATACTTATTTTTATTTCAAATCCGTCTTAGCTCGTCTCCGTTCAAATACAGAGTATGCGCACACACTAAAGTTTATTTTAATACTACTTAAATAGTATATTTATATTGTATATTTTGCATGTATGATCGTGTTTTAGAAATGGCGATGGACTCGCCCTCTGTCTCGTTTGGGCGTGATCGGCTCACTCCTTTATGTTGGTTAAACATTAACAAACATAGATAACAATACTGCATTTATATCGCATCGTCATGAGGATTCACAATACCCTATAACGTCTAGAAGACAACTGTTGTATTTCCTATGACACCTGTATATAAGTTAACCTCAGGGCATAAGGGACAATTAGGTACTTTAAACTTAACAAGCTCAAACGGTACCTAACATCTCTAAATATCGACCTAAATAAGACAAAAAAGCAATTCTTACGAGTATTCTATCTTGTAGCAACACGTGCAGAAGGCGTGAGGATACTAGTATCCTCACGCCTTCTCACAAGTATGCCCGAAAGGGTAGACAGAGGTGTATAGGTAATACCTATACACTCACTTTCCGCCAGGGAAATATGTAAATTCCTACCGTGACAAATGGCGAGTCCATCGCCGTTACTCAAGCACGACTATACATACGTCTTTGGATTGCTATTCAGACGTATGCAGGTTTCCTCTCGATGTTTTCCTTCACCCTAAAGCTCATGTGACAATCAATGTACTTAAGTTCAGAAAAACTCATTGGTACAGTCGTGATTCGAACTTGCGATCTTTGTGTCGCATGCAACTACTCAAACCACTTGGCCACCACCTAGTAAATACATACATATTACCTAAACGAGTAGGTACATTTAGGAGAGCCTCCTGAGAATTCAAGACTTTGATTTCATCATTTAACACGCCGGCTTAGAATGCTACGTTCTCATACTTGTGTTCCATTCATACATGTTGTAGTTTTTGTTGCAATAACGTGGTCTTTCTCGTGACTGCAAATAGGACTGTTTTATTTGCTCTCTTTGATATCCATACTTATCTTTGATTTTGAGTACTCTTGACGTTTCGACGATTTAATCTAGGTAGCTGGAGCGTGGTTTTCCTCTGCCTTTTCTTGCCCACGCTTTCGCTTTGTATATCTATTTCGTCAATCTTTTATCACTCTTCCTTCCTGTGTCCAACCCAACGTAACATGCCTTCCTTCATCTTAACAATCACACCCTCGTTGACGCCAGTTGTTTGGCGAATCTCTTCATTGCGGATTTGAATTAACATCGTTACGCCGCACATTTGTTATCCAATGATGTATATGTATATTCTGACAATTCACACGCATCGTTTCCTTATCCAAGTGTGGCCCAACGTCCCATTCACTCCGAGCTGTGTTTTCAAAGGCGCTAATGCGTAAACGCCTTAGTTCAGACGTAAGACGTTCGCTCCGTTCACTAAAATAGCTGACAGTTGCCAGTCCGCGCGTAACCGCCGCGTACTCACGCCGTGAAATGGGTAGCAACTGCTGCAAGGGGGACGTGGCCCCAACCCGGGCTGGCTCCGTCTACAGGTACTTATGGCTGCTGGTCTACATCGGTCAGCAGTTGTACGATGTGCCCTGGGTCCTTCGCGAGTACGTCAGTTACGTAATGTGTGGTGGCTGTGGTCATGTGAAGTTCCTCTTAGTTTGTAGATGTTTGGTGTTGATGGCGGACGTGTTTGTAGATGTTTGGTGTTGATGGCGGACGTGTTGGAAGATTTTCACACGGTTTTTTGTTGTTCCTTTTGTTGTTGGTTTAAGCGTTACCCGTACTCTGTTTGCTCCTACAGATATTAAAAAAAATATACTGTGTACATATAAATATTACCGTTCCTTACGAGGTGGGCAGCTAGAGTGCGCCAGTTTTCTTTCTATCTAGAATAATATAACTCTTTCGCTTCATCTACATTCACCATAAATATTCATATGTTGATTTAAAATTAATCATACATGTCAAGCTTCTGTGGTTTAAACTCCAGTTCTTTCAGAAAACGAGAACTTTTTGAATTAGTTGTAATTTTTTAAACAAATGCGAAACCAATTGGATTGTCGTTCATCCAGACTCATTTGTGTTTATGAGCTTTCGTTGAAATAAAACACAGCTTTGATCTTAACATAAAGCTTTGATGCGTATTAGTAGTACATAGAAGATTAATGTATTGGGACAGATTAAAAAATAAAAATAAGTCGGCTATTTGTTTTTAATTGACTTAATAAATTTGGTCATGATTAAGTTTATAGAATTAACTAGCCCAGCTTCTCTCGGGTGAAAAAGTTAAACTTCCTGAAACACGATCGCAGCGCCACCTATCGGGTCCAGTTGTGATGTAAGCTATTCTATCTTTTAAGTTGGATCAAACTGCACACAGTGTGCAAATAGTTAGTAATAGTTAATTAGTAGTTTAGGAGCCCACCGCGGACAAACAACGTGACACGTAATTTATATATATTAAGATTTACTTTTAGTGACATCTTAAAACTAAGTTAATATAACTCCTGCGAAAAGTTGTTACACCTTCGCCCACCCTTTCAAAAACTCATATCGTGTTGAAAGTCGGGATGACATAGGTACTAATACTAATCACGATACATTTCACAAATAGTATGAAAAGTATCGCGATTTTCAGGATATCTAATTATTCTGCATTATTCAAAATTCTCTGATTCTTTAAGTTCTAAGTTCTAAGTTTGCTTAATTAGATTATTATATACATTCGAGGATTAGTTCTCAACGGTCTAAGAAGCAAATGTGATAGAGAAATGACGGGACAGAGAACATGAAGTAAGAACTGGGAATAAATTGAGAGAGGTAGGCATAACGGGTTTCCCGTTCGAATTTGGAGCTGCCCGACTGCGGCAGGACCTCCACCTTAAAGAAGTTCGTAGCCAAATAACACAATTTTTTGTGTTGTGTTCCTACGCGGTGAATAAGGTTTCCAGTAATGAGCTCCTTGGGGAGGAGTGAGGATTGTTATATTGTGCTGGCAGCGGAGGGATTAGTCCCATCATGATGCCATCACAGTATAACTCTCCGAACACAGAGTGGCAACGCGCAAGTGATACTTCGGTATTGAAACCGTAAATAGGCTGCGGTAACCGTTTTCCATCGGATGGGCCGTATGCTTGTTTGCCACTGGTGAAGTATAAAAAAAATTTGAATAAGCAGTAAGTCTCAAATTTATAACAATACATTCAAAGTATTTGCTAAAATATGAAAATTATTCCTCAACTTGATGCCTTGTAACACTCTAGTAGTAGTTAGATAAGTAACATCCTGTTATCCCCGGGGATATATTTGGGTACCAGCGTCATCGATGGCAAGTCTTTGGTCGTTCCTCAAGCACGAATTTACAAACTGTATTGAATTTATTTTCAAACATAACGGATGTACGTTTCCTCATTATATTTTCCAAGTATGGACAAGAGAAAACTGACGTTCTACTCTCTCTATCCGCCTTTAATACTGCTCAATGAAATATTTAACAAGCACTGAGATTAACAAGAACCATCGAGTTTCTTGCCGGTTCTTCTCCATGGAAGCGACCAACCCGAACCGTGCTTCTTTTTCGACGTTTTATAAGTGCCCACCTGGGCCTATATGCCTTTTGATTAAATAAAGAATAGTGTTGTTCCCACACACCCACATTTCATATATACAGACATATTTTGGTGCCAATGTGACAGATGATGAGTCTGACAGCGTTTCTTCAGCACAACTACGTAGGTGTTAATGTCTTCTCAAACATATGCAGATTTCCTCTGCATGTTTTCCTTCACCGTAAAGCTCGTGGTTTGACTGATCACTGTACTTGAGTTCAGAAAATCACATTGGTACAGTTGGAATCCGAACTTGCAGTCTTAAATACATTTGAACGTTCAACTATAAATAATGAGTTGACCTAGATAAGAGATGAAATGCAAGCCTTGTTTGTTTAAATTGAGTCAAGATAGGTGAAGAAATTGAATGATAGCCACTGCTTTCCTTAATTCTATTTCTGTTATAACCCAAAAAGAACTGAACTGATTCATGGACATGTTTGTTAGACCTGAAATAATCTGGTGATATATTTAATCAGTACACGTTTGTTGAAATTCTAGTATTGTTATAATGTGAAAGTTTGCAAAGGACTTGACCTGATGATATGTACATACGTATGTATGTAAGACAGTTCGAGAGTAGCACGCCGGAACGACTGGAGAGATTTGGATAGTATATGACACAGAAATAGATTATTAGCTGGTTAACTCGTCAGATATGTTTTTATTTCTGTTAAACATAAACTCTAGCAATCTGTTGTTCCCCAGGGAACTGCAGAAAACTAATAATATTGTAGTTTCTTTATAGCATAATTATTTATCTGATTGTTCTCTATTTAACATAATAAACCCGCGTGAATTATAGTCGTTAGCTAAATCGAAATTGCGAACTCTGACCGTACCAATGAGTTTACAATACAAGCTTTGCGCATTTAGAGAAAACATGCTTAAAAAGAAAAGAAGTGAAGTGAAGCTTAGTGAAAGAATTTTTCAAAACGGTTTAGTACTTTTTGAGCCAATTCGTTACAAACATAATAACATACCAATCATTTTTCTTTTTAATATTAGTATAGGCTTATTTACAATATAAAACTTCTGTATTATGTAATGATGTAACCACATAGCTGTTGTCAGATGGCCGCGAATACGCGTTGTATTGCATGATATATGTATGTTTACTTTTTATTTATAAATATTTTCTCATAATGAGCCAGATAAAAGTGGCTATAAGTCATAGGCTTTTTATATCATTGGCTCGGACGGTGGGGAATGTAGGTCGCTCTATTCACCATCATTTGTCAAGATTTCAAGGTAAGATTTACGTCACTGAGCGCTATGTCCACTTGAGAACAGCTCAGGAGTAGTACGATGGGTACATCATACCATCACCCCGAGTCCGTCACGGAGTAGGCAGAGGAAGCAGGGCGCCAGTTCTCTATAAGATTACATGTCTCTATCGCTTCGTCCACATTCATCAGTGTCTTCAAGCATGGTTACGAGTACTCTTGTCGTTCCCATACTCGAGTGTCCGATCGATTTGATCTTGGCAATTGGAACGTGGTCTTCCTTAGCCTCCGCTTCCATACACTCGCATTGTACTATATGTCCAAACCAGATTGCTTTGCGAATCTCTACATTCGGATTTAATCTAAAACGACCTCAGATGTAAACCGCATTGCGTAGTTAAAGAGATCTGAGCGGGAAGACACTGATTTAATAAGTAGCTTCGCTTTGGACTTTAATAAGTCAAAGGCTTCCATGTCAGGAAGCTTTAGACTTACTAAACTAATTTACTATTAAAGTTACGTTGAATTTATTCCAATTATTATTATTGTTATTATCTTCACGCCTTTCCACAAGGGTCCACGAAGGGGAAGGCGCCGAAGGTATAAGTAGTATCCACACACCCACTTTCCGCCAGAGATATAGGTGCCAACGTGCAAGACCATCGCTGTGACGCTCAAATGACAACTCAATGACGCTACGACATACGCCTTTGAATTTCTTCTTATTCATATACATTGTGTGGTGTGGTTCATTGGTATAGTCGGGATTCGATCTTGCTATCTTTGTGTTGCTGGCAACTCGAACTACTCGCCCACAACGGCTCTTCTTTTCTCACTTTATTATTATTACCGAAGCGGATATCTATTAGTAATACCCCAAATAGAAAAATCTGCATCCTGTCGTATTCCCAGTATTGACTTCTCTTAACTTTTATCAGACTGCATTCTCTTCTTACACGAAAATTGTTACACAATACGTATATGATGGTATACAAACACATCATTCCGCCTTGCGGTTTTACTTGCATTTTTATTCCTATTTGTTTATCGGCTAATTCTATTCTAATTCCAAACTCCAGAACTGGAGAGTCATATTTGAAACGTTTTTTACATGCCGAAGCGAAAGAGGTATGTAATTCTAGAACTGGCGCTCTATAATCTCTGCCAAACCGTTAGGGTTCATGTATGTTTCATGCTCCAGACATTAGGCTGGTTTAACCCTTTTTTACGATACTGTCGTGTTCTTATAGATATTAAGAAGTGTCCACTCCAGAGTTTTAAAAAGCTTTCACTTCCCTAAGCGATGCTCAGCTAATTGGTGAGCTAGATAGCTGCTGATAGGCGAGACCTGTAGGTCTCTAGCTAGATTCATATTTCGGGAACTTTCAATGACTTGTTAATGATGAAATGATGATATTTCAATTTTCTCACGGTCCATGAATCCAGTAAGTAGGAATCAGCTATTCATCCCAGAACCTCCAAACATAACCATAGGATTTACTTATCGTAAATAGCGCCGTTATAACTTCTTTTAAAGACGTGTGCAGCTCCATCTAGCGAGAAAAGATTAATTATTTTATATGAATTCCATTCTCAGTATTCGTATAGGTCGACCGACGATATAGCTGAAGTTTGATCTAAAATAACTTATCTTTGTTATGTTTCATCATCGCGGTACTTCAATGGATGAACTCAATAATATAATAAATAGTCCATACGAGTACACAAATAAATTTAAGACGTATTTATATTACACTAAAGATGCAATTTGAAACACCTAGGTATAAAATCAGCGTGGGTACTACCTATTACATCTCTGTCTACTTTCTTTTGGTAGACAAAATAGGTTTATTCTTCTTCTAAATAAAAATACAAATGAAACCAAATTGTTCGTGGATAGGGTAGAATTATTATTGCTCCGCAAGATGCAACAATGCCCTGCACTGTTTGTCTGTCGGTCGTTACACATACCTAGCACACGCATTGGCCTACCTCCAGTACTTGCGCAAGCTTCTTGGTACTAGCAATCTTGTCCCCACGTGGCGATTTATTATACAACTAGCTGTGCGCGCGACTTCGTCCGCGTGGAAAAGTGACGGGCAGCATTTTTTGGATATACATTTTGATTTACTTTGTACATGTTACGAAAAGCTTACCACATTATATTATTGAAAAACCACATCTAAATCGCATAAGCCGTTTCTGAGATTAGCGTGCCGATACGCACAGACAAACAGATAAACAGACAAAAATTCTAATAATCAGTGTTTTGGATGCTATTTGCGTTGAAAAAGGTCCCTATCACATTTGTTCTCATATATCTTCCATGAACAGACAGCGATCAGTAACATTTTTATTAGGTATATGTATAGATAATTGTATTAATACAATTAAGTTTATTATCTTATATATAAAAGTCTCGTGTACCATACTTCTCTGGAATGGCGGGCTTTGTATGAGACTTTATATGCATATTAAGTAGGTATGAGAATCGGCCAACATCTATTTTTCATACACTTAAATAATTTCTTTTTTTCACCCAAGCGACAGCTGGGCGGGATAGCTAGTATAAGTATAAAGATACGCGAGCATGTATGAAGCGACTGATGAAAGTGGATAAGCGAGAGGGGTCTGTTAGTCTAGAAAGAACCTGCGCACTTTTTTTTTATACCACATAGGTGGCAAACAAGCATGCGGTCCGCCTCATGGTAAGCGGTTACTGCCGCCTATGGACGCTTGCAACACCAGGGGTATCACTTTCATTGCTCTCTCTTACGTAAGGGACTTGGTGTGATGTGTGTGTATAAGTATAATAGGCGAGTAAAAATTACTTCCTCTTAACTTACTCTATTTCTTATGTCACATTAAAATCCGTTGTTTATGTTAACTTAAAGTTTTTGGCGTATCGACGGCGAGAAGCTATTTTATATTATGTATTTGTTCGAATCCCGCTGAGGGCAGATATTTGTGTGATGAACACGAGTATTTGTACCTTAGTCTTGGATGTCCTATGTATTTATGTATATAAGTAAATATATCGTTGTCTAGTTACCATAACTAACTTTGGGACTAAGTCAATTTGTGTGCAATTGTCCCGGTATTAATTAATTTAGGTATTTTATTTATTAAATAGGGTAATATTCACTTCAAAATGTGGTTTTATGGGCTTTTTTCGTTTTCTAGTTACCATAACACAAGGTTTGCTTAATTTTGGGCTATATCAATTTGTCTGGAATTGTCCCACCCATGTGTTGAACCCAAGGTTTATTTATTAATACTTTTAGCATGCTTTCGTGGTGCCCTATCAAAAAGTTGAGCAATTGTCGTATTTATACCTTAATATATATATATACATACAGACACCAAAGATTAATATACACATACATGAGAAACGTGTACTCAAATCCGTTTCCGTCGAAAATCGAACCCGCGAAGACCTCAACTAGGCCACACTACCATGAAAATCACTTCTAACCGTCTCTTCGATTAGTCCAGCCAATGCTAGAAGCCCTCATAAAGTTTATAGAAATTCCACCGCCAAATATAGCCTAAGCTTCCAATGCGTCTAAATCACTATAGCTCTTGAACGTTAAACCTCTCACCCTGTTTCGGCATATTTGTAAATAAACCCAGATGTTAAGAGGTTGTTGAACTCACCAGTAATCTATAGTATCTCGTATAAATAAATAGGCAGAGCATGTTAAAAGTATTTTTGCTTTAAAAAGGCCCGTTTAGTGAGGTAGGCTATATTATGATCATGCCTCTAGCTAAGTAGGAATTATAGGTACTTAAATCATATTTAACGCGGTTTAAATCGCGGCACATAATAAGTATAGTGTCGTACACACCTCTGCTTCGGGGATCCTTGTGGGAAGGCGAGAGAATGAATCTATTTCTGTGGACAATTTCATCCGATTCCATTCAGTAGTATTTATTAGTTAGTTCAATAGTTTAATATTATTAGGATAATGTATAACCATATGTAGCGTAACGTCGCCAAGTTGTGTAATAATGAGCGTTTAACGCACGCCATCGGTAGATAGATTCGTCACGTATTTTCTAGTTTCGTAGGTTACAAGCTTCTAATAATATACCCAGACCACGTCACTGCCAACTAGACGGATCTTTTCATTCATAGTAAACATTCACTATGAAACAAAACGAGAATTTTTTCAAAACATTTCTAAAATTGAATCGATTTGATCCTTAGGTCCTAAGCTTCACAATTAGGGAGAATACTATGCATTTGTCTTTTGAGATAAAATATTTGCTAAATTTAGTTGAGTTATTATCTATTAGATTATATATATCTTTTGTGTGATGGACATTTATTTTTAAACATTTTGGCATAAACATTTTTTTTTCTTGCCATTAAAATAGCCTATATTAATCAGTGATAATGTAGCATTCAAATGGTAAAAGAAAATGTATAATCGATCCAGTACTTTTTGAGCCAATTCTTTACAAACATACATATCTTTCCTCTTTGTAATTTATAGTATAGATGTGAATATAAAAATGAAATGTAGAGAAAGAGCCTATCTCACTTTCAAGGAGTTCAAATTGAGAGTACTCACGGTGAGCGTGTATGAACCATGTGGACAAAGCAAAAAAGCTTAGACAGAACTGGCGTTCAACCCTTTCTGCTATCCCTGTCAGGTACTTGGCGTGCTTATACTTATAAGAAAGGAATTGGCTATTGTTACGTTTCGCCCCTGACTTAGTGCCTATTTATAAAGGTAGCAGAATCAATGATGCGGGCATAAGGTCGAAGCATACGAATTTCAGGTTGAACTTGATGAACGTACTTCACCCTACAATTCCAACGGTCCTATCAAACTAAGATGATCGAGCTCGGACTGGTTCCTACGTCACCCTTCACTGATCACACTGCACTTACACCTGTCATTGACAATGCCCAAGTAAAACGCAAAGAATTGAACTAGGCTCGGCGGATGCTTGGGGACGATACCGTGACCTTGCGCACTCCGATTGCAACACTTTCGCAGGCGGGCGCTGAATTTGTGACCGTCCCGAAATAGCCGTTGCGACACCACACCCAGACGCCAAGATAGTACCCCCATTCGCTTTGAACTCTGTACACTGTTCCGATCGGAAATAGTATGGTTCCGCTCCGCTATTTTGATCGGCGGCGTTACGTTGACTGAATTCACCAAGGAATATTATTTATTAATATTTGTAATCATTTATTGCACGTTGACCAAGCAGTCGCTTGCAATTATTGCAAATTCGAATCTTGACTTTACCAAAGAGATTTCCTGTAATTAAGTAAATTGATGAATCACATGTGTATGTATGGGTACTATCTATACACATCTGCCTACCCCTTCGGGGACCCTTGTGGAAGGCGTGAGGATATATATATTAATCATATCAAAAAGAAGGGAAGAAGTCTAAAATCGTAAGATTAGATAAGTGAACAAATGGTGACGAAAGAGATATTATGTAAGTATCTGAAAGAAGAAGCAGAGGAAAACTAGGTTCCTACTCCAGAACTAGGTCATATCGATGGAAACGTCAAAAGTACGAAACCGAGCTTGAAAAAAAAAATTTATGAAATAATTTATTCGCCACAATTCGGTTAATTACATAATGTTATGTTTAAATGTTACTTAATGATTGAATCGCGCGTTCGGCCACATAATATTGGCATGCGAATTTTTCCGTAGGTAGGTATTTATATATATCGGTATTTATATTATTGCGCTATTAGTTGTATATATATATATATATA
>JACCPG010008292.1:0-13574 GCA_016069955.1 Drepana arcuata | reverse complement strand
GAGAGTACAGCATGGAGTTCTTCAAGAAGGGTGTGAAAAGATACCTGCAGGGTCGGCAGGCGGCGATAACCGCCATGTTGCCACCCATCTCATGTGATAACATATAAAAAAATGGGACACGTAATTTTAATAATTAATATTAATATATCCTCACGCCTTCCCACAAGGGTCCCCGAAGGGGTAGGCAGAGGTGTATAGGTAATACCCACACACCCACTTTCCGCCAGAGGTATATTAGGTGCCAACGTGACAGATGGCGAGTCCATCGTCGTTACTCAAGCACGACTATACATACGCCTTTTGAATTTCTTCTCAGACGTATGCAGGTTTCCTCTCGATGTTTTCCTTCACCGTAAAGCTCATGGTGTGACTAATCACTGTACTTAAGTTCAGAAAAACTCATTGGTACAGTCGGGATTCCAACTTGCGACCTTTGCATCGCAGGCAACTGCTCGAACCACTCGGCCAATTTTACTCAAAAAATTTTGATTGCGCTTGCAAATATCATATATCATTGTAGCATGGAAAACGTAGACGTAAACCACAATCCCGGTGGTATTAGGTAACCCCATAGACAACCCGCGTCATGGTTTACATAACCCCACCCGGCGAACCCCATTGAGCCGTTAAACTTTTCATATGACCTATTTAGTTTCGTACCTGCTACGCCTGTTGAGGTTTTCGGTCTAAGTTGAATTGTAGATAGGTTCCTAAATACATACATACATATATATATATCCTCACGCCTTCCCACAAGGGTCCCCGAAGGGGTAGGCAGAGGTGTATAGGTAATACCCACACACCCACTTTTCGCCAGAGGTATATTAGGTGCCAACGTGACAGATGGCGAGTCCATCGCTGTTACTCAGGCACGACTATACATACGCCTTTGAATTTCTTCTCAGACGTATGCAGGTTTCCTCACGATGTTTTCCTTCACCGTAAAGCTCGTGGTATGACTAATCACTGTACTTAAGTTTTTTAGAAAATCTCATTGGTACAGTCGGGATTCGAACTTGCGACCTTTGCGTCGCAGGCAACTGCTCGAACCACTCGGCCACCACGGCTCTTACATATATATAAATATATATATATTTATTTATATATTGTTAAAACTAAAGTTACTCGCTCTGTCTGCACTTGTATTTAATAATAAGAAGGTTCTTCAAACTTCTGCCGAAGGAGTACCTTTGGGGATGCAATAGGCGGTGCCTGTGTCACTTGCGTAGTATAAAAGATTTGATGACAAGCAAATTTAGAACGGAATCCAAGCAAATCCGTATGCCAGCCGTAGTCCAGTGTACGTACGTGTTTACATCACACCTGTAAACTGAGCTGCAACGTAAATAACATTAACCAGCTTGGTGACGTCACCATGACATAATTGCCTGGATCACCTCGCTTGAGTCACGCCTAATCTGGTTCTGTTTGCGTGTGCTGTAAGCATTGACATAAACATATACGCTCACTCAAATCTTAATTTATATAAATTACGTGTCACGTTGTTTGTCCGCGATGGGTTCCTAAAATACTTAACCGATATCAATCAAGTTGTGCATACCGTGTGCAGTTTGATCCAACTTAAAAGATAGGATAGCTTACATTACAATTGGACCGTTAGGTGGTGCTGCGATCGTGTTAATTTACTTTGTCACCCGGGCGAAGCTGGGCGGGACAGCTAGTTGTATATGTAACATAACATGTAGCTGCCAACACAGTATAACTCTCCGAAAACAGAGTGGCAACGCGCAAGTGACACTTCTGTATTTTATGCGTAAATAGGCTACGGTAACCGTTTTCCATCGGGTGAGCCGTATTCTTGTTTGCCACTCTTGTTGTATAGAAAAAAACATACATACATATCATCACGCCGAGTCATATACTTATTTATTTCCTATTCATTTTTGCATGCTACTTATTTTGATGTCCATTCTATGGGTGGTTGTAGAAATGCTTTAGCATTAAGTCCACCATAGTACTTTAATTGTGCATAAATATCAAATAAATAAATAATTTTGATTATTCCGAGTGGATCGAGCGGTCGTAAAGATTGCAAGATCGAATCCCGATTGTACCAATGAGGTTTTCTTAACTTAATCGCAGTGATTAAACACACCAGTAATTTCATAGTGGAAGAAAATATCGAGAATTGGGTCTTAGTTTCAAGGTACTTGCATACGTTTGTGAAGAAATTTAAAGACATGCAAAGTCGTGCTTGAGATACGACTATGGATTCCCCATCTGTTACCTTTGAACCTGAATTATATCTCCGGCGAAAAATTGGTGTATCGATACTACCACACACCGCTATCTATCTCTTCGGAGACCCTTCTGCGAAGGCGTGAAGATATTATTATTATCTTTACTTCTTCTCGTTTTGACCAGTCTTCAAACAATAAACAAATGTTTGACATTCATTAAAACTATGTAACTATAATATTAATCGATTCTCAGTTGGATACCAAATATATGTTCAAGATACAACACATTTGTTTGATTGTGTCTTTAAAGGAAAGCCCTGTAAGGCTGACTAACGTTTACGTTCAAATATGTATATTGTTTATGTTTAAACGTCATTGAAAACCTGATTACATCAATGTACGTAAGTAGGTACCTACGTTTTTATCACAGTTAAGGAGTCTTCACACTTTAGTTTTCTTATAAGAATACTTCCTTACGCCTTCCTTACATCTTACGATAAGAATTCTCCCTTACATATCACGAAGGGGTAGGCAGAAGTAGGGGAGCCCAAGCGGGGATTTCACCTAATATACCTCTGGCGGAAAGTGGGTGTGTGGGTATTACCTATACACCTCTGCCTACCCCTTCGGGGACCCTTGTGGGAAGGCGTGAGGATATATTATATTAATAACTTTGAATAAATAAATAAATACGTTCAGAAAAAGTCATTGGTACATGGATTCACACTTGCAATCTATGCGTTGCAGGCCTCTCGATGTAGGTGAATAGGTAAGCTTCTTCACTCTTCATATGATCGACAGTATCTAGTGATAACGTGATACGATTTGATGATAAGAGAATAGTATTATCAAACCAATTGGTTTCTTTAAAGCGTATTGTAAAATAAATTATTTGTAAAATGCGCATCTTTGCGTATGAAAATTGTTTATTGTATGTACTAATGTGTGTTGTAGTTTAATAAAGTTTCATAATTAATGAATTAATTAAGTTTAGTAAAGTGTGTTTAAGTCGATTACGTTGTGGTTATGTGAAATATGATTAAGAGAAAATGTGATATAACGTTATGTCCAAACTAGTTTATTTTTATTACAAAGAGGAAACGTAACGAGAAACATGAAAGTGAAAAATCCTCTTGATTTAGGTATGTCTATGATAGTGCCATCCACGAAGACGCGCCCCACTATTCTTCCCTATAGTTTATAGTGTAAGTGTGCAACCTTCCACTAACGTTTGAGTATTGTCGGTACACATTGATTACCTATGAGTGCACACGCACACTACAATGAATAGACTCGGGTCATACTCCCCGCATCCCGCGACCCCCTCGACTAGAAATTGATGGGGTGCGTCTTCGTGGATCGCACTTTCTGTATCCTACTTAACATTATAAATTTGAAAGTTTGTGAGTATGTATATCAATACATCTGTTTATATGTTTGTTACTCAATCACGCCAGAACGGCTGAACTGGATTTAATTGTATTTTGCACAGTGATAGATTATCAGCTGGATTAACTCATAGAAAATAAGATTTTACGCGGGTGAAGCCGCGGTTGAAACAGTTATTATAATACAAGTACACAAATAACACAATTTTTTGTGTTGTGTTCCTACGTGGTGAATAAGGTTTCCAGTAATGAGCTCCTTGGGGAGGGGGAGGATTGTTACATTGTGTTGAGCAGAGGGATTAAACCTTATGCTGCTAACACAGTATAACTCTCCGAACACGAGTGGCAACGCGTAAGTGATACTTCGGTATCGTGAGCGTAAATAGGCTACGGTAACCGTTTCCCATCAGGTGGGCCGTATGCTAGTTGGCCACTCTTGTTGTATAAAAAAAAGAACAAAAAAAGTAAGATGGCAAACATTTGGGCCCTAGGGTTATTTGCTACCTCCAATAGTGGTTTAAAAAATACTTATTAGTGTGGATTCAAAAGTGTCTTAAGGAGGAGGCAGAGAACCACGTCTTCAAATACCTAGATCACTGACTACTAAACTAAATAGCGACTCCGAAAGGGATCGCGAAGCCTTACTCAGGGTGTCACTGGCAAAAGAAGAAAAACTTCTGTGTTTTGGACCTACGCTATAATAAAGAAAACTGGGGAAATGGGCTTGTTAATAAAAAAAAAACAATGTTAGCTCTCGTGGCTTCTTTGAGTGTGGGAAATAAAATTATTAACGTCACATTTATCTTGCGACTAACATTTCATTTGGTTGTAGCCTTAACAGCTCGCTAATATTAATATAACTTGATAGTACGAGATCCGACCGCGTGATTTATACGTTCATATGTTTGATTAATAAAATATAATTTTTATCGATATTTATAACTAAACCAATGCAGATCCGCAAAGGTGGCCATCCAAATTTGGCCGCAATTAATTTTAATTAAAATGTAATTAATTATTTATTTTTGAACAATTACGTTCACTTGTAATTGTTAAAAAATATATTTCATTAGAAAGAAATATACCTGAGATACCGAGAAAGTTCAAGGTGCCATCCCTCACTTGGCCGCAACCTAATGTCAGCCAGGTGTAAACAGGTATAATTTCGTTAAATATATACGTTCATAATGTATTATCATGTTATACATACCAAATTGAAGATTCATTCTTTCCCTACATGATGAGATATAGGTGCCTATGCAAAAATGCCCGCAAATAGTGACTGCCAACGATTAAAGATAAATAAAAGCGAGAGAAACTTAAGATAAACACCGCATGTCGAATAAAGATAGAGCATGCCAGCTGCTTGTCGTTTTCATGCTACTGCGCATGCGTCCATAGACAAGGTGCTCAACTTAATACCGTACTGAATATTGCAATCATATGTTTTTGACAGTCTTATGCGCCACGTTGTTTTTTTTCAAGTCCAAAATTATAAAACTTTGTTAATATTACATACATACATACATACATATCATCACGCCAAGTCCCTAACGGGGTAGGCAGAGAGTATAGAGCGCCAGTTCTCTCTAGACTTACATACCTCTTTCGCTTCGTCCACATTCATCAGTCTCTTCATACATGCTCGTCGGTTTCGAGTACTCTTAACGTTCCCGTCCTTCAGAGTCCGATCTATTTGATCCAGGTAGTTGGAACGTGGCCTTCCTCTGCCTCTTCTTGCACACACTTTTGCTTTGTATATCTGTTTCGTCAATCTTTCTTCACTCATCCTTTCTATGTGTCCAAACCAACGTAACATGCCTTTCTTCATCTTTACAATCACGCCCTCATTCACGCCAGTTGATTTGCGAATTCTTCATTGCGGATTCGATCTAATATCGTGACGCAGCACATTTTTCGAAGAGATCGCATCTCGACTGCATTCTGCTTTTTCATACTCTCCGACATACCTTAGGATTCGCTGCCATACAATAAGGTAGGTACCAATATCGCGTTGTGGACAGCAACTCGAGCATTCTTGCTCAGACTTTTACTGCCCATCAACGCCGACATGGCTCCATTCACCTTATTTCCGGCAGTTATCCTTTCAATATCTTTTTCATACTTTCCATCTCGTGTGAACATGCTTCCAAGATATACAAATTCATTCACTTGTTCTAGAATTTGCCCATTTACCGATATAGCACACTCGGTCACTTGTTCATCTCTTTCGAATACCAGAACCTTAGTCTTGCCAGCGTTTAGGCGCAGCCCCTTCTTGTTAATATTAATATTGATATATTTCATTCTTAACGTTATTAAAACGTAAGAATAAAATGAAGAAGTGTTTTTTGTTGTGTAATGAAAAGCAAGAAGTGCTTAACACGCATGCGCAGTAGCATAAAAACGACAAGCAGCTGGCATGCTCTATCTTTATTCGACATGCGGTGTTTATCTTAAGTTTCTCTCGCTTTTATTTATCTTTAATCGTTGGCAGTCACTATTTGCGGGCATTTTTGCATAGGCACCTATATCTCATCATGTAGGGAAAGAATTAATCTTCAATTTGGTATGTATAACATGATAATACATTATGAACGTATATATTTAACAAAATTATACCTGTTTACACCTGGCTGACATTAGGTTGCGGCCAAGTGAGGGATGGCACCTTGAACTTTCTCGGTATCTCAGGTATATTTCTTTCTAATGAAATATATTTTTTAACAATTACAAGTGAACGTAATTGTTCAAAAATAAATAATTAATTACATTTTAATTAAAATTAATTGCGGCCAAATTTGGATGGCCACCTTTGCGGATCTGCATTGGTTTAGTTATAAATATCGATAAAAATTATATTTTATTAATCAAACATATGAACGTATAAATCACGCGGTCGGATCTTAGACTATAACGGGGTAGGCAGAGAGTATAGAGCGCCAGTTCTCTCTAGACTTATATACCTCTTTCGCTTCGTCCACATTCATCAGTCTCTTCATACATGCTCGTCGGTTTCGAGTACTCTTAACGTTCCCTTCCTTGAACGTCCTATCGATTGGATCCAGGTAGTTGGAACGTGGCCTTCCTCTGCCTCTTTTGCACACACTTTTGCTTTGTATATCTGTTTCGTCAATCTTTATCTATACAAATAAATAAATCGGAAAAATATAAAAATACAAATTAAATAAAATCGGAGTGTCTGTTTGTAATATTAAAATAACCACTTTTTGCTAAAGCATATGAATATACCAAATACATGGTACATATACCAAATATTTTTAATTTGCTATCTGTCTCGTCTGTTCCGGCTAATCTCTGAAACGGCTGGACAGATTTTGACGGGACTTTCACTGGCAGATAGCTGATGTTAAAAGGAGTAACTTAGGCTACTTTAGAAACTAAACAATACTTATATATTTTTTTAATATCACGCGGACAATGTCTCGGGCACAGCTAGTTTATAATCTGTTTTGTAGAATTCCCGTCCCGAGGCGTTTCTCTATTAGATATGAAGCGAATGGTACTCCATTCGTTACCCGTCTCGGGGGATGTATTACTTAGGTAATTCATAAGTAACAACATCCGTACCATCACGCTGAAACCCTCACGGGGTAGAGAGAGTAGACCGCCATTTCTTTCTAGACGTACAGAATTCTTTCGCTTCAACTACATACATGCCTTCATGAACGCCAGGTTCGAGTACTCTTGATCCCATGAGTGTTCGATCGAGTAGTACATAGTACATAGCAATGTCGCCGCCTTCACGCTTGAATCTTTTAAAACGTGCAACATATTTTAATGTGGCTAACATCAACAGATAGAATCATTCAAGATTAATGCTTAGGAATAGTTTACAAGAAGAGGCAGAGGAAGACCACGTTCCAATTACTTAGATCAGATCGATCAAGGACGGGAACGTCAAGAGTACTCGTAACGACGAGCATGTATGAAGAGACTGATGAATATGGACGATGAGAAAGAGGTATGTATGTCTAGAGAGAACTGGCGCTCTATACTCTCTGCCTACACCGTTAGGGACTCGGCGTGATGATATGATAGGGGTAGTTTATTAGAATATTTATACCTCTGGCGGAAAGTGGGTGTGTTGGTATTACCTATACACCTCTGCCTACCCCTTCGGGGACCCTTGTGGGAAGGCGTGAGTATATATAGTTTATTAGACTACCCAAGTAATCGGGGCAGTTAGCATATATACAAATATAATGCTGATGAATTTTGTTAAGTAAGTATTTGTAAAAAAAATACAGACATACAAAAATACAGTATGTACCCTGTTTGATAGATGTCGAAAAATTCATCTGTTATATTGGCACTTAAATACCGTCAATGAAAAGAGATTGTGTATAATATTTATGCCTCAAACCCATGTAGGGGATAAAGCAGAGTAAGGCCGCCCAGCTGTGGTGTTAAATGCAAGATGCTTCACCACTAAATATTGCATAATTTATACAATACTCATAACAACTTGACGGGTTGTTAAGTTAATTTGACATTAAAACGATAATAAACGGTAATTAATACCTATCTTTGATTGCGATCCGCACGGGAGTGAAAATTGGGTGGTTTTGACGCCGGTTTGAAAGTCCTGCGGTGAAAGGTACGGCATTACGTAGGCCTTGTTAGTGATTAAATTAAATTGTTGCTGTATAAAAACTTACCTACCACGTCGTTGCCATTGATATTTAAATACGATGAGAAAGTAGACACAAAAAATATATTTAATAACAATTTTAATTGTTGACCAAGCGGCTTGAAACCACTTAGAGTGTTTGCCTCCCTGTGTGTTCTACCGCTTGTATTAACGGAGAGTTTTGGCATGTTAATTAATTAACTTCCGCGAAGTATAGCCGCGGTTGCCGAGTGGTACGAATAGTTGCATGCAACACAAAGATTGCAAGTTCGAATACTGACTGTACCAATGAGTATTTCTGAACTTAAGTGCAGTGATTCACACCACGAGTTTGAAAATCATCGAGAGGAAAACGTGCAGTGCGCGCTCGGAGGAAGTTGTGCTTGAGCAACGGCGATGGACTCGCCATCTGTCACGTTGGCACGTGTACACACCTCTGCCTACCCCTTCGGGAATCCGGGATATATAAAAAAATACTTATTTATAATGAAAAAAATCGATATCAAATTTACTTAAAACCGAAACCCACAAGCATCTGTGAAGAGACTGATGAATGTGGACGAAGCGAAATAGGTATGTAAGTCTAGAGAGAACTGCCGCTCTATACTCTCTGTCTACCCCGTCAGGGACTCGGCGTGATGATATGTAAATAAAATAAAAAAATATATATATACTGTTCTGTCTTGTGGCGAGTAGAAGCTAATTTTAGTACGAGAGCGTCATCAACAGTTCAATTTGGAATTAAGGCTGGTCCATAAAGATAACAAGCCTGGCATCTTGGGTCGCATTCCCTTTCACACAACCGTTTACCCAAAACCTTCACAAATTGTTTTGCCTTTGGCAAATTGTATGCCACCACCTTTCTGCGTAGTTCTTGTAGCTATCGAAGTAGCTATCGAATCGGGGAATTCGTCCTTGGAACTTAACAGAACACTTTAAGCAGTTTCCTTTTGCGCACTGTTATGCGATGGGGGCCAAGAATCTTTTTAAAAAAAGGCAATTTGAATACACTGAATTTAAGTAGATTTAAGTTTACGTTGGTTTGGACACATAGAAAGGATGAGTGAAGAAAGATTGACGAAACAGATATACAAAGCAAAAGTGTGTGCAAGAAGAGGCAGAGGAAGGCCACGTTCCAACTACCTGGATCAAATAGATCGGACTCTGAAGGACGGAACGTTAAGAGTACTCGAAACCGACGAGCATGTATGAAGAGACTGATGAATGTGGACGAAGCGAAAGAGGTATGTAAGTCTAGAGAGAACTGGCGCTCTATACTCTCTGCCTACCCCGTTAGGGACTTGGCGTGATGATATGTATGTATGTATGTATGTAATAGATTTAATTTACACTGATATTAGAGATCCCTAGGCAGACCCGTCTCGACTGAATGTAGGAACCGGACCAGCCGGCTGAGGGCCCGCGCCGTGTAATTATGGGCCTGAGTACTATGTACGTACTATGTATGTAGGTATGCGAGAGGGATGAAGTTGAGTGTCAGCGTTTGTGTGGCGTTATCCCATACAGAGCCGGGGTATAACAAGGGTCAAGTATTGGAATTCATTTCCCGATGGGTTTTACTAGAGAAAGCAGGATGGGATTTTTCACGAAATGTGTTACGTCATGTTTTACACGAAAAAATTAGATTTTTAAAGAAACGGCGCAAGTACCCTGGAGTGGTAAGCGTCTGTAGGCTGCGGTAATTGCTTTCCAGGCTCCATTTTACCGCAGGAATATTGGCGGAATCGTGTTCCAAATTAAAATTCTTATACTGAAGCGAAGCCGGGTGCGTCAGCTAGTAATTTCACGAAAGCCATAAGCAAAACAGGTACTTCATTATAGTGCATATAAAAACTCTTTTATGGGTAATTTTGGGCGAAAATTTCGTATCAAATAGTGTTGAGAATGTTCTGCAAGTGTTATTGGTCTAAATGGCTTCATCATTTTTCCAATTTGGGCGATGTTACTGTTATATGTTTACCAAAAATGGTACCTTGATGGCGGTGTATAGCCGGGTACTTTTGTACATGCCTTATAATAACCCTCAGAATGTGAGAGAGAGACAAACAAGTAACTCGTCACTCGGTTGCAACTGAAACGTTAACGAACTACACAATCCCAAAACGTGGTCAGTAATTGGATGGGCAGTCAATACCATACTGAGTATAAAGCACGTTATGTGCAATTCAATATTTTATTGTTTCCGGAGGGGTAGGCAGAGTTGCTTCCACACCGCCTTTTACCAACGCGTCCGATAGCGAATCCATCGCCGTTTCTTAAGTACGACTATTCATACGTGTTTGAATTTCTTCTCATACATATGCAGGTTTCTTCTCAATGATATTGAACGCGTGATCTACCACACTCTATCGATTGGGGTTCGAACTTACAACCATTGCGATGAAGGGGTCTACTCGACCCACCCGACAACAACGGCTCTATTTAATACGTAAGATATCGAGTACATATAACATTATAAGAGATATTTACATGATATTTGCATCCTTTTCATGCGTATATACAAAAATGGAGACGGCAATATATTCACTTCTTAGACCTAGCGGTACATAATGATAAACATTAACTTTTTATCTCCGATAAATTATTGAAATAAGCATTAATTTGGTGCTCGGGTGTAATTTATGGCTTCCAGTAATAAGAGCTAATTTGTTACAATATAGGTCGAGAGTCGTCGAAAATTATTATGTACAAAAAATTTCAAGTTCATAGTATCACAGTGAATCACACTTTGCCCTGGTATCTTGGTTCTAGGCGGTAACCGCTTACCATCAGATGCTGCATGCTCTTAGTACACATTATTATTATAATAAGGAGATATTTTATTGTTTCTAGAAAACGTAGTTTCTTAGTTTATAAAAATGTTTGCTATGCATTATCTCAAAACCTAACAAAAATTTTTTTACACGTCGATAACCTTTTTTTTTCTCCTTTTTTTTCCCCTCCACAAATGACTTGATACGCCGGGCTCTGGTCAGCGCCGGCGTGCCTGCTGTGTCGGTCTCGCTCGCGGCGATGGCCGGAGGCCGGACGGTATGTCTCTGATGCCATGGAGGATGGGTCGGCCCTTAGTGTGGGACGCTACGTGTGTCGATGCACTGGCTCCTTCCCATCTTCCTGACACATCGGTGGCGGCCGGCGCCGCTGCTGCTCAGCAGGAGTGCCTCAAGCGCCGCAAGAGCTATGCCTGTCTCGAGTCGGAATTTACATATTTTGCTGCATTTGCGGTTGAAATTCTGGGGCAGCAGGGGTCACCAGGGCTCACCATCTTTTTAAAGAGGTCTCGCGCCGTCTAGTCGAGTCCTCTCGTGACAGGCGGGCTGGAACATATCTCGCTCAGAGAATCAGCATTGCTATCCAGCGTGGCAATGCTGCTAGTCTTCTTGGCACGTTGCCTCGGGATACCGATTTGGGACAAATATTTTATCTGTAAGTAGTTCGTTTCAACTGTTCTTTGTAAATATTATTAATTGTTATTCCACGTCGATAACTATATTTTTCCGGAGTATCGCCTTATAAGTAATATAAGCAGTCTTAAAATTTAGATAAAAATCACTTTAAGTAATTTTAACAGATAAGCGAAACCATTTTTTTATGTAACAGATATAATAAAATAATAATAATATAAATAATAGATTTTTATACAACAGTATAAACCCAAATATGTGGTGTACCTTAATAAAATAAAATAAAAACTATAAATGTAACGCGGCATATGATTATTTTCTTTCGGCGGACTAATCAAACGTGGTTGTCATTACTGTCATCGCGTTAAAATTACCATTAAATGAAATCTTACTGTATTCTTCGACTTCTCACGGCTAAAATTTAATGACAATTCATATTTTTATTGTGCGTATAAAATGTCAACATCAAACATTCAATAATTGGTTTCAAAGATCCGTTATTAATTCTGGTACAGCCCACGCAAGCCGTCTAGTGACGGGATGCTAGTCGACATATGAAATATCGATAATACGCTATAAAGCATAGCTAGCGCTCACCACCTGTATTATCAACATTTACAACTGAGAAAGTGGAAAAAGTCTTAATTAATCGTACACAATTGTAAAAATAAAGCTTTTGTTAGATCGTTAATAACTTGAGTGAAACAAGGAAATGTGAGAATATCGACATCTTTTTGCACGTCACACGAATGTATTACAGGGATTACCGACCCATGGAAACCGTTAGCGGGACAATGCAATTTATCGATAATCCCTGGGGAACGACGAACACGTGATGAACCAAGTAATTAAGGGGCTGATTATAAATTATTAGTAATATGACAGCTGATAGAGCTCCAACTTGCCTACATTATAAGGATATATAATATATCCTCACGCCTTCCCACGAGGGTCCCCGAAGAGGTACGCAGAGGTGTATAGGTAATACCCATACACCCACTTTCCGCCAGAGATATATTTTAGGTGCCAACGTGATAGACGGCGAGTCCATCGCCGTTACTCAAGCACAACTATACATACGCCTTTGAATTGCTTCTCAAACGTATGCAGGTTTCCTCTCGATGTTTTCCTTCACCGTAAAGCTCGGGGTGTGACTAATCACTGTACTTAAGTTCAGAAAAACTCATTGGTACAGTCGGGAATTGAACTTGCGAGCTTTGTGTTGCAAGCAACTACTTGAACCACTTGGCCCCCACAGCATTATAAGGATAATAGAATTATAATCCAGACTAACTCCCTCACGGAGAGAGAGGATAGAGCACCAGTTCTTTCGTTACTACGCATATTCTGGTCCTTATGTCATAAATGTCGGTTCTTCCACCGTCTCTCGGATACGATTGAGCACACATCTGTGAGCATTTTCTGAGATGTTTTACTGCACTTCAGTTCTTTTAGTTTCATGTCATGAACATAGGATTTGAACATGCTTTCTGGAAGCCTGAATTTCCTTTATTATTTATAATGCTTGAGCAGTGACAACAATATTTTAATCAACCGAACTTTAGTTATTGTAAGCTCATTAGTTCAAACCAATGCTTCTGTATAATTAATAAATATGTACCAGAACCTTCCAGTTGAAGTTGCAAGTATTGCATTTTTTAATAATCAAGGTTGTGTTTATAGTTTTGAATTTTTTCATTTTCTCGTTCGAGCATCTACTTAAAGGCGAGGCGTGGCTAGAATTCCATTCAATTGTATTTATGCGCCATAATAGCGTAGTAAAGTTTACAATGGCGTCACGTGATGATTTACGACACTGTAAATTATTGTACACTTGTTTTATACTCAGACATCAACTGCCGACACTATTAAAACTCATTTAGGACAAACTTTATGGATGGCGCTA
>JACCPG010008290.1:0-10249 GCA_016069955.1 Drepana arcuata | reverse complement strand
TCGTTGTGTCGGCATCAACGAGGACAAAGCGCAGTCTCAATCCGCCACGGTGATGTACAGGTAGTGCGGATTGCCGGAGCGGAAGTCGGAAGGGCCCCCGATCCCCCCCTGATGCAGCGGCCGGGTCCACTCCGGTCTCCTCCTCCGGCACGACCACTACACCAAGGACTTTACACACATGTGCGGGTCAGCCTCCCAGGGCGGAGATTAGGCGATCCCTGGGTTCGGGACCCCTACTATATGCGGGCGGCCAGCGGACAGCCGTTTCACCGGGTCTCCCTAACAACCGCACCGACATGCCGCGCCTGGTCACCACCACGGCGGAATTGCACCACTGGTCCTGTGCTGCCGACACACCGCTTCCTCTTGGAGCCTGGCAACCTTACTCACCACAGGAACACGACACACCCGAGGGTAATGCCATTTAGCTGCGATCTTCTGTAAGGCGGAGGTAATGGTACCAGTCGGGCTGCTCCGAATTTGAACGGGAATTAACCGTTGTGCCCTCCCTCCATAATATTGATGATGACGTTACATTGTCGGCCTCGAGACTTTGATGTCTCAGCGCTACCGCATATTAGCCACCCGAGCTCAGTTTGTTGGGCTACTGGCATGGTCGGAATACTGCCCTTGCACAGTCCATCTAATATAAGTTGCGGGTAAACGTCAGAACCAAATATGATATCGACTGAGCGACTGATATTGTAGTCGCTATCTGCTAATTGTAGGCCTTGTAGATGAGGCCAATTTTGCTTTTTTAATGTCGAGCTGGGAAGATTCTTGACTATCTTCTTCATGATGTATGCTTCAGCATTAAATATAAAGTGATCCTTGTGGATCGAAGAGCACGTCAATGTTATGACGCCCTTGCAGTTGCTCTCCTTTTCGCCTATACCTGAGACTATTCCGCTACATCTCTTTCTGGGCAACTGTTGTAGTTGCGCGGCATTCTCTGTTATCAATGTCATTTGTGAACATTGATCGACTAAAGCACGCATTTTATGGTAGGTGCCATTGGCGGCGCGTACTTTGACCATTGCAGTAGTTATAAGTATTTCAGTAGTATTTATGTTCTGCGAAACGTAACTGTTACCGTGAAGCTGTGTTTCTAGGCTTGATGTTGATGGAGAATTATTTTTTTTGGAAGTAATGGTCATTGAACTTTTGTTTGAATATGCGTCATGTAAAATTGTATTGTGCGGACCATTGCATTCTCGGCACGTTTTGCTAGAAATACAGCTTTTGCCTTCATGGCAGTTTAGGCAATTATTGCATAAATTTAATTTCGCAATTGTTTTTCGTTTCGCATCCGCTGACATACTTAAAAATTGCTGGCAATAGTAAATTCCGTGGTCATCGCTACAAATTGGACAATTATTTGATTTTGTATAATTAATTTTCTTTTGATTTAATGACTTTGATGCTATTTTGTTCGTAGCGTATGACTTGAAGTTGTATGATTTCTCTCCCTTTATCGCTCCTGTATGCGGCGGGGAAGATTTGTGCGTATGTTCTTGCTTGCTCCTGCGAGTCGCTGATGACTCCGTGGTGGTAAACTTGTTTTCCAGGAAGTCAAGGAACTCTTTTAATGTAGGTAGCTCTCGTGGTTGTTTCAAGGACTCCATGTAGTCGTTATACGTCTCTGAGTCCAGCTTCTGAGATATGATATGAACCATTAGTGGATCCCAAGTTTCTGTTTTAAGACCAAAGTTCTTGATTGAGTTAAGGCATTCGTTGGTAGTGTCATGAATGCGCTTGATTTCAGATGCATTTGGATGCCGGAAAATGGGTAAGTTTAAGATGAGGTTGATGTGAGACGTAAATATAAGCCTCTTGTTATGATACCTATGATTTAATATATCCCAACATGCCTGATAATTGTCGGTACTTATGTGAAGATGCTGTATTAATTTTTCAGCCTCTCCCTTGACCTTGCTTTTTAAGAATTGCATCTTCTGTGCTTTCGAAAGCAAGGGGTTGTTGTGCACCGTCTCGGTGAATAAATCTTTAAAAGACATCCACTGATAATAGTTGCCACTGAATACCGGAATCTCCATTTTAGGGGTGGAGTTTTCCCGGTGAGATGTAGACCACAACTTGTTGTTGATGGCCTTTTTCATGACCTTGAATGTTTTTTCATTGCTTGAAAATGACCTATCATACTCCTCATCGGCGCCGTTGAGTTCACTATCAATCTCCCAATGTAGAGAGTCGATAGCTGACCACCTTGACTATAACTCCTTAAGCAAATCTTCGAACTCCCACTTTTCGGTCACAGCTTCCAAGTCAATATTGCTTACAGTGCGAGAAAAGGCTCTGAAGTTAGTTGATTGTTTCTTAAGCAACTCAACCGTTTTGCTGTCGGTACCAGTTGATACCCTTGTCGACGGGACCGGGGTGCCTTGAGTTGGAACCGGTTGAACCTGCGGACTAGGCACTCGAAGAGGATTTGGAGCGTCCACGGCCGCACTAGGATTTGTCGAAAGACATTGCTGTATGTAGGCTTGGACGTTATTATATGTGCTTAACGCCTGCTCATAAAGGTTGTTGGTAAAATATGCTATTTGTTTGTCTCCATACTCATGGAGACGCAAGTGATTAGCCTTAAATTCAAACCAAAAACTGTCTAAATTGTTCAGAACCCTATTTATATAGTCGATAGTTCTTCGATCGCGTCCCGTCTTCTTGAACGAAGAGAACAGCTGATCCATTGCTACGATAATTTGCTCTTGATTTGCTACTAAGTCTTCCATTTTTAATAGAAAAGTTGGAAAGATCTTACTTGATATTGCTGCTATTGAGAATGTTTTCTCATGCACCTGTGTGGTGCTGGAGGGAGCCGGCGGGCGTCCTTGATTGCCCAGCGGCTCTGCTTGATGGTGATTATCCAAAAAGGCACTGATAACCCTCACACACGACTGATCCTGCTTAGACCAACACGCGCGAAATGTCTCTCTCTTACTCGAAGGACCAAAATATACGGGTTAGGTACACTGATTGATATTGAGACGAGGGTTGACTGAACACTGATTTATTGTCTGAATATTGATATGATGTATTAATGATTGTGAGTACACGATACGCTTGCTGAAAGTGAACTGAGCGCGATTTACACAATTCGATGCATTGTAGGGAAAATGTTGATCGCGACAAATAATAGGTCAATGGCTTGTACAAATATTTCAAACTGGCTCAGCAAGTGGCGAATCAAGGCGAAACGAAATCCGTTAATGTTACTTTCACCCTGAAAAAAGGAATATGTCCACAAGTTAAGCTAAACAATCTCAACATTTCTCAAGCAGACCATGTGAGATACCTGGGCCTACATCTCGACAAGCGGCTTACATGGCGTAATCATATATTCACCAAACGTAAACAACTGGGACTAAAACTCGGAAACTGTATTGGTTTATGGGTCGCCAGTCACAATTATCTCTTAGCAGTAAAGTCCTCTTGTATAAGGCTGTACTTAAACCAATCTGGACCTATGGTATCCAATTATGGGGGACAGCCTCTCATTCTAACGTCGAAATTGTGCAGAGATTTAAGAACAAAATGGTATATGGGACAGAATAAGAATGGTAACCAATGCCCCCTGGTATGTTACAAATGAACAGTTACATCAAGACCTACATTTCAACACTGTACGACAAGAAATTCTACGATATACAAAAACCTACAAGGCAAGAATCATAAACCACCCGAACCTCTTAGCGAAGAGCTTAATGGAAGACAGCCAGACGACACCTAGACTGAAACGGAAAAGGCCCCAGGACATACTTAAGTTCTTATAAAGTAAAGTAGGATGTGACACAGGTCACATACCGAGCATGTCACGGTAAACCCCAACAAACCTACTACTTAATGTTCCGGTATGGTAGCAGATTGTAGTATAATAGAAAAAAAAAAAAAAATATATATATATATATATATATATATATATATATATATAAGTAGGTGTGGGTCTAAATGAGTTGTGAAATATTAAAATTATAAAAATTAGAAATGTTAGTAATAATTAAATCCTACATATATGTATGTTTATTGTATATATATTTAGTGTATAATATATTAATTAGTACGTCGGCTAAAACTGTGTTCTGGGTATAGTGCGGGGCAAGTTTTTGTCGGCTAGCTAATGGATTATTAATAAAAACTGGTTGAATCGGTAGATTTTTTTCTGTAGGGCTCGCTGGTCAATCTAAGGTATTCTATAGTTATAAGGATCCCCGAAAGGGTAGGCAGAGAACAAACAGATCCCGGTAACTTTTCGTATTCACGGGTTCCTCATCGGTGGTTCGGATTTGATGCTTTATTTCATTACTGAGAATGAATGGCTCTCCTTGCTTAACCCTTTCCACCCGGGGTAGTGATTTTTGATGAATTTCCGCTTTTCAACTTTATTATCATAATAAGGTAGGTAAAAGGAAACGCTCAGATTATTTTAAGATTTTTATTGTACCTAGAAGTATTATTTCCAAGACCTAGACTTAAAAGTACCGTCAGGAACTTTGTGTTATTACAATGTTAGGAACTATGATAGAAACTACAAAAATAATGAGATCCAATATTTACTTAGTTATAATTAAATAAATAGGTTTTTAATTACAAATTGACCTCTTGGTATTCAGTAAAACAATTTTTCTTTTCATTTACACACAAAAACACGTTGCAATGAGAACATTTACTATGAGGTTTCGACTGAATCTTTTCTAAACTACAAACCTCACACCTTCCCCTATTTTCTACGAAAGTAGGCCAATGGATGCCTCTATTACCCAAGCGAACGTCTTTTATATTAGAGTACTCAGATTTGCGTCTTTTGGAAGGGCCAGCTTTCGCAGTATTATCAGTAGAAGTCTTTCTTTTCTGACTAACATCTTTCATTGTCATCAAGCCTTGAGTAACAGAGCGTCGAAAATCTTTTACAGTGGTTTGTTTCATTATGAGTCCATGAATGACATATGAATTGACAAATGCGATGTCCAGAAGACCCCAAAACAACCTGTGCCACCATTTCGGAGATTTGCGATCTATACAGTAAAGGGCTCTCAAACGATCAGCTGTATCTACGCCGCCCATATAGCTATTATAATCTTTGACAGCCACAGGACATGTAATGGCAGACTTGGATCCATTTTTTTCTTTACGTAACACAGTTGCCGATTCATTACCATGAAAATTTGATACTAAATATCTTCAATCAATACTGAAAATATATCAGTCGGGGTGTTACAGTGAGCAAAGTAGTCTTCTATTACTCCAGTATCTAGAACGTATTCCGGTAAAATTGTATCTAGGTCCTTCTTTTTCCATTTACGGTTTGGTTCAGGTAATCGCTGATTAGTTCTGTGTGAGGACGTATTTGCAGACGGTAGATCAGTCTGAACACTAGATCCAGGTATTGGTGATGGTGGTACCTGATTTACAGGGCACTCCAGTTCAACTTGTTTTGAAGGCGATGATGGCGGATCTTCAGCTAAAGTATTTTCTAGAGCTCTTTCAAAAATCTCATCGAAGCCTATTGGTGAGGGTAGTTGAATATTTTCCACTTCATCATCGGACACACCTGCATCAGACTCTTTGTTACAGTCCGGAATCTCTTCTAATAGCAGGGCTTCAATTAGAGCAGTATTCTTAGTAATATCCATCTCAATGGCTAAAACAATAAAAAAATAGCTCAGAAAAAATAATAAAAAGAAAAAACAATAATGTTTGATAAACCAAAATACCTACTTCATCGAGTATGTGTATTATCAAAGTTCATGAATTATTAGACTAAAATCACCTGACGGTACTTTTAAGTCCTCATCAGTTTTTATCAAATATTCTTATAAAATAAAGTGATAATATGTTATACCAGCTTTTATAAATGTACTCCGTGATATAAACAACGTAATTAGTAAAAAAAATAGTACTTACCTATGATATTCTATTTATAAACATTTTACAATTACACCGCACAGTAAAGTGAAAAAATGTCCGACCAGTTGTAACTCGCTGTTCAAATTTCTCGACAATGTCGCGCGGTAATACAAATAACGCGCTGTGATTGGCTTACGGAAACGGTACTCTAAAGGAACGTCAGTTGTTGTTAACATAAAGTTATTTCGTACTTAAGTTATTAGACGAAAAATGTGGAGGTACTTCTAAGTACCGTAAGGAGGGAAAGGGTTAATAAAAAACATCCACGTACTGAGTACAAAGGGCTACTAAGTCCGCGCGTCCGTCGGCAATAAAGTGATCCGTACGTAAGCGTGTTTAATGAAACTATATGCGCGCGCGAGGCTTATTGTTCGGTGCGCGTGCACTCGTTAGTATGAGCTTCGGCTAAAATCGGATGGTGCATTGAAAAATTATGTCGTGTTGCAACTCTCGAAAAATATCGTGTGGGAATTAACTACTGTAAGGCATTCCCGTATGATGCAGTTTTGGACTACTTTTTCAGGGATGAAAACGTCTTCATCATGTATATTAATCGGAAGTTATATGGATGAATTTACCGGAATTCAGTTTTCATATAAATTCACGTACCTGAGTTGTAATGCCTGAATAAGACTCGTCGCGTCGCGAATTACAAATGTATTCTAAAGGTCAATCTTAGCTTCCCATTTTTCAAGTAAGTCAAGTCCTATAAGTCCGTCTAAGTAATCATGGAAACGATACACAAACAATTTAATACTATCAAGATCCTGAAATTCTGAAAAGCACGGTAGCCTGACAGAATAGTTATAATAATAATAATAATAATAAACCCCCCCAAGGGGTCACCTTGTCGTGGTGGGGGGGCTTAAGGGTACAGGTACTGGTTAAATAGGCCTTATCATCTTGACCTAATTGAATATCCATTCAACATAATAACGCCGCTCACATCTTGGCAAACACCTACCCAACCAACGATCCCAAACCCAAACCTATGGAGAATATGGAACAAAGAAAGTACAATTTGCGGCCGCTGCCCGGGGGTCGCCGGGGCGCATCTGGAGCCGACACTGGATGCCACAGTATGCGAACCGTTGGCGACGGGGGACTGAGCAGGCGGGTTCCCCTCGAAAAATTGACTACAGCCGACCGTTCATCCTCACCCTCATCTACTTCTGCTTCAGAAACGTCACCTTTTTCAAACATTCCATCTCCATCTTCTAGCAATAGCTTATTCAACTTATCTCTTTCACCTTCTTCTTCTTATTCCTCACAAACTACTCGGTCAACAATTGTTGTACAGGAGGCAACAGCCACCGAACCTACACCCAATGTTGACCCTATACCTGCGCGGAAAAAATGGACTGACGAAATGAACCGCTTCATATGGCGCACATATTTATTAATAACAAACTGTGAGACAGCATTACTGAACAACTACCTAGAACCTTTACACCAAGCATTCACACATAGATATCCCGAAATGAGAGCAACACGACAACGTATAGGAGACCAAAGAAGAGCTATTTTGAGAAGAAAACTTCTGTCGCAAAATACAATTGAAGAAATAAATACTGAAGTAAGAGAAACTACACAGATGAATACTCAAAGTCCCAGTCACTCAATACATTTACCACCTTCATTACATACACAGGCTCAAACAAACACTACTCCCAGAATGAAATGGTCAAAAGAAATGAACGAAGACATAATTCGGTGCTATTACGAAGTAACAGAATTAGAGACAAATAAGACAGCCTACCGAAGAAAGCTTTATGAACGATTTATTGAAAAATATCCACATTTGTCGAGCCTTACAGAGCAAAGAGTAGCCGATCAAAGAAGACAAATTTTTACTAATAAGAAAATATCATCAAATAGATTTGAAGAATTAAGGAGAGAATCAGAATTAAATCAGATACAGTCTGCGAACCAATTTGAACCAAACATAGCTCTTAGCATAGAAGATACCCCACGTCTCAGTGATTCTGAAAATATTATAGATGTACAGACCCTTTTACAGACAGCCAGCCAGACATGTACATTTAACATAGATAGTCCCAATCCTTCTGAAATACAAAGTAGTGAAATAGAAACAAATGACATCGCATTGCAGTTTGAAAATCACTGACTCGATTTAAGATGATGAACCCAGAGAGCCGGCCTCGTATACCTAAACAAAAGTCTTCACGTAAATTTTCCCAGATTATATGTTATTTAAACGAAGTAATACTCCCTAAATACCTGACAGCCGAGTTAGATTTTGAGTCCCTACATACTATTATATACGCATCAGCCTTTACAGCAGCTTTGTGTAATGGTACAAGGTTCAGTTTCGACACAAACCGTAACAATCAGAACAATAAACCAACGTGGCAAAGACGAATGGAACAGAAAATAGAACAATACAGACAAGAGATAGGTAGACTTACGCAATACATAGCAGGAAACAGAAGTCAGAAAGTAGTTAAATCTGTAGAAAAAATTTAATATAAATACAATACTCACTCTCAACACGAAGAGCCAAACACAGAACTAGAACATTTCTTAGATACCCTCAAACAAAAACTAAATGCTACTAGTAACAGACTTAAGCGTTATTTAACTTGCACAAATCGTAAGAAACAAAACTGTACCTTTACCACCAATGAGAAATTATTTTACAGAAATCTTGGCCAACAAAGCAATCTAACATTAGCTTCCGATGTCCCGTCACCACATCAACTTCAACAGTTCTGGGCAGATATCTGGGAAAATCCGATCCAACATAACGAAAATCCCGACTGGTTACACAAAACAGCAGACACAACCCATATAGCACAAATGTGTTTCGAAGATATTTCAATCGAAATGCTCACTGAAGTCATTACACGTACACACAACTGGAAAGCACCTGGAACCGATAAAATTCATAACTATTGGTATAAGAAATTTACTTGCACACATAAATTCATCCATAAATATATAAACCAATTTATTCAATCACCACACACAATGCCAACATTTATAACACATGGAGTAATATACATGCTGCCGAAAGGGTCAGACCCTAAAAATCCTGCCAATTATAGACCAATTACATGTCTGCAAACTATTTATAAAATAATTACGGGATGCACCAGTGAGATCATCTACAAGCACCTAGACCAATATAATATACTTGCAGAACAACAAAAAGGGTGCAGAAAGAATAGCCAAGGATGTAAGGAACAACTGACAATAGATGCAATCGTTATGAAACAAGCTCAGACCAAACATAGAAACATCCACACTATGTACATTGATTATAAAAAAGCTTTTGACTCCGTCCCTCACAGTTGGTTACTCTTTATATTAGAACATTACAAAATACACCCAAATCTAGTATCATTTATTAAAACAGCTATGGGTCATTGGGAAACTAAATTACAATTATTTCACAATAACGCGTCACTAACTACTGAACCGATAAAAATTCAGAGAGGCATTTTTCAAGGCGATGCACTAAGCCCACTATGGTTCTGCATGGCACTAAACCCATTATCAGAGCTACTGAACAGTACCAACACTGGATTTAAATTAAAACACAACAACACCCACCATACCCTATCACATCTGATGTATATGGACGACATTAAAATCTACGCAACAAATAACACTGAACTCACAAAACTTGCAGATATCACACAATCATTCTCATCGGACATACATATGCAGTTTGGTGTCGATAAATGCAAAACACACTCCATTACTAAAGGGAAGTCCGTCAGTAATGCTTACACCTTAAACACCGGTGAACAAATTGACCCTTTGGACGAAAATAGTACATACAAATACTTAGGCTTCCACCAATCTAAACAAATCCATCAAACAGAAACCAAATCACAGCTGACCAAGAAGTTTAAGATCCGATTAAATCAAATTTTAAGGAGTTGTCTTAACTCTCGAAATACTGTAAAAGCTATTAACACCTATGCTATACCAACACTTACATATTCTTTTGGAGTAATCAAGTGGTCTCAAACAGACTTAACCAAACTGCAGCGTATCGTTAACACACATATGACCACACATAGGAAACACCACCCTAAATCATGTGTACAGCGTCTCACTCTCCCTCGACGAGATGGCGGACGAGGTCTTATCGACATCAAAAACTTACACAATACAATTGTCAATAAACTTCGTCACTATTTCCATACCAAAGCTGAAAATACAGCACTTCACCAATACATCGTCAATATTGACAATAAATTGACACCACTTAACTTGCACGACAGAAATACCCAACCAAGCCTACACCTATCCAATAGGCAACAAAAACTGGATATGTGGTCACAGAAGTCTC
>JACCPG010008283.1:0-33843 GCA_016069955.1 Drepana arcuata | reverse complement strand
TTAAGAGGAAGGCCACGTTCCAACTACCTGGATCAAATAGATCGGACTCTCAAGGACGGGAACGTTAAGAGTACTCGAAACCGTCACGCATGTATGAAGAGACTGATGAATGTGGACGAAGCGAAAGAGGTATGGAAATCTAGAGAGAACTGGCGCTCTATACTCTCTGCCTACCCCGCTAGGGACTCGGCGTGATGATATGTATGTATGTATAATTATCTTTACCCTATTTATCATCACGATCACCATCATGATCATTATCATTACTATCGGTATCATCATATCCATAGCATGGTTCGATCATCTAGCTACCACGATCATCTGCTCTTCACAACCTGACCTGACATATTTTTTTGGAGAGTGTGTATAAGGTACCTATACACCTCTGCCTGCCTCTTCGAGAACCCTTGTGGGTAGGCGTGAGAACATATTATATTTATATATATATATATATATATATATATTATTATATAATAGTTGTATATTAGAGTCGAAAGCACAAGGGTATGAGGAATATCCTCATCTTTATGGCGCAGTTGGCTGAAGATAATGATGTAGTCAACGATGCCAAGACATTCATATAATGTTAAGAAGAGTGCGCTCGCTACGTGGAGGTAGTTACTTCCCTGCAGCTGTGGCTCCATTACTGAACTCGTTGCGCGGTTCATCCATACGAAATGTAAAATTTTTTTCCCAGAAACTTTGTATTGGCCAAACACCGAGTTTGATTGCAGCCAGACAAGCGTAACAAACATGCCTTAACAACGCAATTTAATATGAAGGTTGATTGCTTATACTGTAACGGGTTCCTGTAATATCGTTTGAAAATTTTCATAGAACCTTATGTAATTTACATCTCAGCAAAGACGAATAGCTGTGCCTCTTTAGCATTAAGAGGGCTAATAAGTTTAGGATGGTAACATCACGGGAATCAACAATACAGAAAGGTTTATTAACTTATACATACAAGAAATTTATTTATTTATTTAGGAAGAGAAATAACAGTTATGATTTACAAATAAATGTGCGATAATACCTGCAGTAAAATAAAACTGTGTCGCAGACTTTAATACTCGTCCCAAGTAGACATTAATCTATCTTTGTGACGTGATTGAGTTACAAACGTCTATCCATCTTAACCGTCACATTTACAGCTAGCTCTGCCCCGCGGCGTTGCATATAATTTTATTATTTACGTATAACCCACATTATTTCGTTGTGTGCTCTTAAAATATATATGTCACAGTTAAATTGTAAATGCCGTAAGATTATAATGTATCTCGCGAGATTGTAAACTGTCGATAGATCGAGAACCGTAACGCGCTACTTACAATTTAATGCATTCTTTTTCGGTAGATTATAATCTATCAAGCATAAAATTATCTACTGTCCGAAGGCTGTCCCTAGTGGGTCGGCCTTACAGTAACGTAGCCGGATTGTCAAAGTATATTTTCATCCCAGTAAACCCATTAGGAGTGTATTCGCTTCGCTCTTCTCCAAAACGACATTTTGAACATAAACCGATTGATTAGTGGCTCATACGTAAATCTATGCATATCTGATCCGCCCGGAGCTTGCTCAGCGTTAGGTGAATTGCAGAATATACAACGTCTCACAATTTAGCTTGGAAAATAATGCCCTATCTTGAGTTTGGTACGCCTAGAGTATTCCACCTGTCCTATCCATCCATCCACGAAGACGCGCCCCGCTATTCTTCCCTATAGTTGTGTGCAACCTTCCACGCACTACAATTAATAGAATAGAAAGACAGACATAGAATAGAATTCGTGGATGGCACTATCTATACCAACGAATAAATACAATTAAATTATCAGTTGGTTACATTTTTGTCTTTGTCTAAAAGCCTTATTTTATTTTACCAATGTCTAGTTCCCAACGTACAAGTTTTACTTAGTTTAGTCTAGAATGGACTGTAGTAATTTGGGTGGCATTGTCCGACCATACATATTTAACGATTACCTCAGGGGATAGGCTTCACCCAAGTCCTTATTAATTAGGTATTATTATTATTCTTTACACGCGACTAAAACTACGACCATACATTAGTAACGCAAAACCATGAACGTGTAATGCGAAAATGGCAGATTTCACCCGGGCCATTAATAATATTTTTATCTTGTAAATACGTAATCTCGTCCAAATATTCAGAGCTCTCCATGAATTCTGGGAAAATTAATCTAAACGATACGCCCCTTGTCAGTTGTTTGTCGAAGGAATTGTAAAAGCATCTTGCAAGAGATTATGGAAACGCAAAGGGAGAAATGAAAATACAGAATAGGAGGAAATTTACTTAACGGCCATTCAACCACGCTGATCTTAGTAACTCAAAACTCAGTTAGATGAACACATCCATTAAAAATGCAAATGCACAAATGAGTTTATCTGAAATTAAGTACACTGCTTTATCATGCTATGAGTTTAATGATGAAGGACAGCATCGAGAGGAAACCTGTATACGTTTTGATAGACTCGGTGTACTTGGCACTTAAAATAACCTATTCATCTCTACCTTCCCCTTCGTGATTTCATTCACGAGCTCATTTGGGGAAGGCTTTATGACGTAATGTGATGTTAAGAACACGACAAAAATGACAAGAAAACCGATACCCGATTTGACTATGAAAGTACATACATACATACACATCATCACACCGAGTCCCTAACGGGGTAGGCAGAGAGTATAGAGCGCCAGTTCTCTCTAGACTTACAAACCTCTTTCGGTTCGTCCACATTTATCTGTCTCTTCATATACGCTCGTCGGTTTCGAGTACGCTTGACGTTCCCGTCCTTAAACGTCCGATCGATTTGATCTTTGACTATGAAAGTATTTTAAAGGCACATGCAGAAAACTATAACACACGTTAGTAGAGCAAACATTAATTACGTAATACATAGACTCGTGTAAGAGCTTAACATAATGGGTACGCCCGCCATATTTGTAGTATAAAAACGCTACATACATATCCACCGGTGGAGCGCAGGTGGTGCTACCGACCTGGGTCGCAGGCGGGCCTTCCATTTCTCAAAGTGAATCCACATTGCGGGTTGTATTTTATAATGACACCGGGAGTTTGCCCAAACGACGTATGCGCGCTGCCCACTCAGGGATTATCTCAGGGTTGTGCTTTTCACGTTTGTAGAATATTTATCGTAGTTTTAATAATAACAGTGTTTTGGGTCAACCTTACCTTAAAAAGTTAGGAGGTAAAGATAGAGTCGTAACTTCAGCCGCTTATCACCACATATGTAGGTGCAAACGTGACAGATGGCAAGACTGGTGCGTCTCTAACGTGACATAAAAAAATACGTGGTCTAAATCCTTCTCAATATTATGTATTCACTGTAAAGCTCGTGGTGTGATAAACTCTACCTACTAGCTATTGCAGACATCCGGGATTCGAAGCTGGATAGTTTATTTTGAAGATGACTACTTAGACCACTGGACCGCCAAGACCCAAAAGCTATTAATTTAGCAAACGCCTTGAAAAGTATTCTCAGACTTATGTAGATTGATAATCATTGTACATTTTGTACAACATATCTGCTTGTACACAACGTGTTTTAGGATGAATACTGCTGATGCTAATGAACACAATTAAAACGTGTAGTTATGTACCTTGGCTAACTGCTCGAGTGGAAAAGCCGGGTAGAGAGCGTCAGGTAACTGAGTTAATTAGTCAGGCAATGCATGCCGTGTTAGGGCTTTGTTGAAATGAATTGTATTTTATTTTATACGTATTTTAAAAGGGCTTTATCATGAGTTTGAGAGGCGAGAGGGAAGTATTCAATAAATAAAAATGTTGGCTCGTTTGCCAGACGTTGAAATCGCCTCAGACAATTCAAATACTTGAACTGATGCTGATAAACAGGCTACATTTCCTTGGTACGGAACCCGAAGAATAGCCGAAAGCATTACTTACCGACCTTACGCTTTGCAGGCAACACCTTACAAGTATTTTCCTCGCAAGATAGCAACGATGAATAATAACCACAACATGTAGTAACGTATACCTCTAACGGCATCTCTTTCACCCCCTACCGTATAAAATATTCAGTAGAAAGTAGCTTTTGTGAACTATTTCATTTACAGTATTTCTTGCTTCTCATGTGTACACTATTGTACTTTATAATTTAATCTTCATTCTAGACTATTATAAAGTGGAAAGATATAATTTTGCCACCTGTCACGTTGGCACCTATATATATATCAATGGTGAAAAGTAGGTATTACCTATACACCTCTGCCTACCCCTTCGGAGACCCTTGTGGGAAGGCGCGGCATAGTCTATAAGTGCATACCTCACGTGTAACGCCACTTATACATAACCACTCAGGTAGGCAAAGAGTAGAGCGCCAGTCTTTCAGACAGACTCACAGACTTACAGACCTCTTTCGCTTCATCTACTTTCATCAGTTTCTTCATACATATTAGCCGGTTTCGAGAACTCTTGACGTTCCCATACTTGAATGTCAGATCGACTTGTCCTGACGTGCTGATATTAGAGGAAGTTCTTCATTAACGTTCCTCATAAACCTTATGTGATATTATAGCATATGTGATGAATCAAAGTTCTAGTAATAGCACTTAAAAGGGGGCGGCATTTACAATGCTCGGTGAATGTAATTTGCCATTTCCAAGCGAAGACTTGCATAGTTTGTGTACAAATGCCAACATTCTTATGCCCAACTCCCGCCTCCCCAATTGTGTGCGGACACTCGACTACTAGTTTAGCTCGGCCCTCGGTGGCATGCAGCCGCAACACTACCTAGTAAGTACCGCGAGGCGAGAATATGTCACGTGTCCCGTACTCCGCTCCGTATACACCCCACTCCCCTATTCCTAGGGGTGTCACACTTGCGCCGAATTAAATAATGGATTGCTTTGCATAGCGGGTTGCTTATTCTATTCGCTCATAAATAAAAGTTATGGACGGGCAGAATAATATGGCTGATGGTCGCTTACAGTGTAAGTGTGGAATAAGCTAAAATATTACTTTAGCTTGTCTTCCTGCCTTATACACTTATTTATGTACATAATGTTCTAATGTTGAATGTAGACCGATCATTTACGGGTATTGATGGTGTGTTATTTATGATAATTGTACATGTTTATTTCATTATCTATTATTCATTTCCCCTTATCTTTTATTAAAATATACTCAACTATTTGTTCGCCCGCGTTCTCTTTCATTACATATGTAATATTATGGATTTGCTCCGCTCTCTTGGCTATCCAAGCGCATTGGTAGCCTTAACATACGGAGTCCATCGCCGTTACTCAAGCACGACTATACATACATACGCCTTTGAATTTCTTCTCAGACGTATGCAGGTTTCCTCTCGATGTTTTCCTTCACCGTAAAGCTCGTGGTGTGACTAATCACTGTACTTAAGTTCAGAAAAACTCATTGGTACAGTCGGGATTCGAACTTGCGATCTTTGTGTCGCAGGCAACTGCTCGAACCACTCGGCCACCACGGCTTGGATGGACTCGCCATCCGTCACGTTGGCACCAAATATACCTCTGGCGGAAAGTGGGTGTGTGGGTGTATTTATTACCTATACACCTCTGCCTACCCCTTCGGGGACCCTTGTGGGAAGGCGTGAGGATATATTATTTATATTATATATTAACATACGGACTTTTTAATATTTTTACAAATCGTATAAGTGGTACCTGAGGTTACCATTCAATCAGACAAGCCAAGCATTCCGCTTTTATTCTTACTATAGATAGATAGTATTTTTCTATGATATAATAAAGTAAAGACTTATTATATATATTTCATTGGATCGGATTGTCAAATAGATCGGACACTCAAGGACGGGAACGTCAAGAGTACTCGAGACTGATGAATGTGGACGAAGCGAAAGAGGTATGTAAGTCTAGAGAGAACTGGCGCTCTGTACTCTCTGCCTACACCGT
Organism: Drepana arcuata; assembly: GCA_016069955.1. Lineage (NCBI taxonomy): Eukaryota > Metazoa > Arthropoda > Insecta > Lepidoptera > Drepanidae > Drepana > Drepana arcuata. The sequence goes on along the minus strand of JACCPG010008283.1, from coordinate 27,896 downwards.
TAAGGACCTGGCGTGATGATATGTATGTATATACATATATAATATAAAAAAACAATTGAATATAATATTAATCAATATGAGGCAAGACAAGCGAGCGCTTAGTTCGAGAACAATATAACATATGCTAATATATTCTACTTAAGTATCTATTCGTACATACGACATAGAGGGGGAGATCGCGGGGTTTGTAATATTAATGGTATCGCCCAAGGTATGCTTGGATTTTACTCATTAGGGGTATTATGCGGCCGTTTCCGAAATGATAAATGAGTGTGGAAGGTATTAGGAAAGTCGCGGCCCACCATTTTGTTAATACCCTCGAATGGCTTACAGGGAATAAGATAACAGGTATTGATCATTCCATTATAATTTGGATAAAGCGATCATTTTAATAACTTAAACTGGCATTGCCTCTTTAAGAAGACCAAGTTTAAATGTGTATGCCGTTGGCACGTTATCGACCTGCCAAAGGTCTGTCTTTTGTGGTAAGGGCATGAACAATGCACGGACAAAATGTGTAAATACACATATATATACTTAGTTAAGTCTGTATTTGTATAAAATGTCTGCAATACTGAATAATACATACATACATACATATCATCACGCCAAGTCCCTAACGGGGTAGGCAGAGAGTATAGAGCGCCAGTTCTCTCTAGACTTACATACCTCTTTCGCTTCGTCCACATTCATCAGTCTCTTCATACATGCTCGTCGGTTTCGAGTACTCTTAACGTTCCCGTCCTTCAGAGTCCTGAATAATAAATATGTCTTATATATACTAAGTGTGATAGGTTAAAGCAACGTTACGCTCACTTGATACTCCGTCTGTTTAATTTTCACCCTTAATGTGCTTACGAAAGCAGGGTCACCAATCCAGCTATTTACCACATGTGAGGTCACTAAACATTACAAATCGATCTATAAGCACATAAACAACTGTCTTTTGAATGAATACGAATTATGATTTATACTTAATGTTGATCAAGTTATATTAAAGTGATAACAATAGATCTTGTATTCAGATGCTTACGTCGTTAAGTAAACTGGTTGATTACTACATCCCACACACACACAAACTGGCTCTCGTACAGAGAACATATTCTATAATTCATGGCGGTACATAAATTATACACAATCTTGCGGGAACAGCAATTAGTACATTAGTACACAATACTGTATATATTGCCGGACATTATTAAAAGGAAACTACGCATTGGACTGGAAACTATTACATTGATGGCCTTAGAATATTCTCCACAACACTCACTGCCTCCCGTGAGGAACTCTGTACATCAGAAAGAGGGCCAGTACAAACGAGACTCAAAGCCTCATTTTGTAAGAGTGAGAGATAATGTATTAATGGCATGCCCTGTAGTTTCACTCGGGTTAAATGTGATTGCCCGTTCTTGAGTCGCGTTTTGAAGCATTTTGATATACGGGAATAAACGGGCTCATGTAAATTTTTTAAAGTTAGTTTACTGTGTCCTGAAATAAACGCTTTCGAGCAACCAAAATCAGTCTCTTTATAGAGCAATTTCTTCATGATACGCAGCAGATGGGCTGAATTCTTCGAAAATGTATGTGCGATAGACATTTGATTAAAATTTGTCTATATTGGTACATAGGCAGACACAGAGAATTATTAAATGACAGTACCAGATTTAGGTGAATATGAAAGTGTGAAAGTATGCTGATAACAATCAACTCAGCCGTATACAACCGCTTAGCACAAACAATATAAAGAAAATGTAAACCATTATTTGATTTAAAGTCTTGCCAACGACATGGGTGCGCAATTCTTCTTTGGTAGCTACACGACCGTAGCGAGATTGACAGAATAAGCCTCTTTTCTGTCATGTACTAGATCGTCTTATCCCATAATATATAAGATGCTAGTAAATGCGACAAGTGGATGGAAGTTTACTCACCAGTGTTGTTTTGTTCCCAGTCGTTTCGCGATGAGAGGACAAGCCGTCGTGAGCGGCCAGCACCCGGTCTCTTCACCTCAATAAAATTACCTGAAGCCGAGCCCCCAAACGGGGTGGCGCCCCTGCTAGACTTCCCGCGGGGGCGCATGCGACCGATTACTTTCCTCGGAGAAGGTCCACATGGCAATGTAAGTAGCTTGTTTTTCAGGAAATACATAGGCGAACAAAGACGGCGTAGACTTCACGACGTCGCGCCCTCACGACCTCGACCTCAAGGTAAGTAGGTACATTCTCTGATTTGTAGTTTGTAAGCCAAGATAGACGTATCCCAGCACCCAAAATATAAAAAAAAATTGTATTCGATTGAGATTCGCCGAAATGGAGAAATAAAATCAAAGCTACCGTTGGCATGTACAAAAAATATTTATTAAAGCATATATAACTTTGACGGTTCAATTTCGTGGAATTGATTTCAATTTAGCCAACGGTAACGGTTAGTCAATAAACCCAAAAATGCTTTGGTCTTTAGAAAAGCCATCTTCTTCTTCTGGTGCAGTATTCTGCTGGCTCGGCTTGGATAGAATGTTCATTCCAGACTTGGCAGCATCGATCATCTTACTGGTATTGCTTTTAGGTTCATCCTTAGTCTTCTGCCCCATATCTCCTAGCTGAGCCGCTATGTCGTCCAAGTCTATCATACTATTTGGATCGATTTTCTCTAGAGTTTTCCTTACCTCTTCCTCTTTGATAGTGTTTTCATCAACTTCATCCTCTGAAATAACTGAATCATCATGATGAATATTAAAATGGTGGGAGTGGGAAAAGGAAAAGGTTCATGAATGTGGATGAAGCGAAAGAGTTCTGTAGAGCTCAAGAAATTAGCTCAAGTGGTTAATGTAGTCACTTGTAAAATCAAGTTTGCAGGTTCAAGTATCCATGCCGAAATGATCAAAATCGGTCGTGCCATTCTCGTGTTCGAGACTTACGAAAAGCGGATTAATACATATTCAGAATAAGACAAAAAGCCGTGGTGGCCGAGTGGTTCAAGTAGTTGACTGCGACTCAAAAATCGCAAGTTCGAATCCCGACTGTACCAATGAGTTTTTCTGAACTTACGTACAGTGATTAGTCACATCAGTGGTGAAGGAAGACATCGAGAGGAAACCTGCATACATCTGAGAAGCAATTCAAGTCGTATGTGTGGTCGTGCTGTCACATTGGCGGCTAAAATATATCTCTCGCGGAAATTGGGTGTATGGGTATTAGCTATATACCTCTGCCTACCCCTTCAGGGTCCTTGTGGGAAGGCGTGAGGATATGTATTTTTATAAATAAGACATGTGATTGGTGGTACCTTTACTCTCCTTCATAAATCCCACAATGTTGTCCACTGAGAGTTTCTTCTTGATGTTTTTAATCAATTCCTCCATAATGCCGTCACCTGATTTAAAATATTTTACTAAAAAAACAAGATTACTTCTAATTTTCCCCAAACATGACCGTTCTGCCTGTCTCTGACATGATTTCTTTGTTTCCATTCTGTCAATGCATTTGAGGAAGCAAGGAGTTTAATATTGTATTTTAAACGATAAGTCTTTTTGTCAATCATCTATCACCATAAACTTTACGATGAACGAACACACTGTAATACCTTTATCTGGGTACTTGGGTACCTGCAAATTTATTCGGCTCAGGATGCCGAAGAAACTTCGAATTATTTCAAATGTTTTCCAACAAGAAATACACTTTATAATAGCCATATATATATATATACTTATATATGTATGTATTTATCCTTACAAATGTCCCCGAAGGGGTAGGCAGAGGTGTGTATTTAGTAGTCACACACTCTCTTCGCCAACTTGACAGAGGCGAGTTCGTCCGCGATTTTCAAGCCCAAACATAGGTCTTTGAATTTTTTCTCAAACGTATGTAAACTTCCTCTCGATGTTACAAATCAAATAATTTATTTCGTGAACATAGAATGATGGTATTAAATTACACAGGTACATGTGCTATGTACCGCCGCTAGGCATACAAAGTATTTGTTGTAAATACTATTATCTACTATAGCCGTGGTGGCCGAGTGGTTCGAGCAGTTGCCTGCGACACAAAGATCGCAAGTTCGAATCCCGACTGTACCATTGAGTTTTTCTGAACTTAAGTAGTGAAGGAAAACATCGTGAGGAAACCTGCATACGTCTGAGAAGAAATTCAAAGGCGTATGTATAGTCGTGCTTGAGTAACGGCGATGGACTCGCCATCTGTCACGTTGGCACCTAATACCTCTGGCGGAAAGTGGGTGTGTGGGTATTACCTATACACCTCTGCCTACCCCTTCGGGGACCCATGTGGGAAGGCGTGAGGATATATTATTATATTTATTTTTTCAATAAAAAGTATCCTATGTTACTTCTAACACCTCCAAGAATATGTGTACAAAGTTTTATGATGATCGGTTAAGTAGTATTTACATGAAAGCGTAACAAACAAACTTACATTCACATTTATAATATTAGTAAGGATAGTAAGGATTAGTAGATAGGTAGTTAACTAGTAAGTACTGATAGTTTAAGTCCTGTTAAATTATGATATCCCAGATGCACAGGGGTCATCTGCTATCAATTAACGCCTCTCAAAGTCTAATTCAACTGAGGCCAGTAATCCATTACTCAATTAATAAATACACTCGACAGAGTTTTCATCAAAGAAGTTATACGTTAAAATTACTTTTAAATCTTTTAATACTTAAAATATTCTTATACTACTTATAAATGTTGGCATTTGAAAACAAACTATATTAGAAGATTCTTATAGAGTCCTCTCTTGTGATAAGGTATAAATATGTATACACGCCGAACGCGTCCAAATCTCTGGAATCCGGTTTTATATTAGATGCCGAGTCTAAAAAGTTGACACACATATTATGTAACTAGCTGTGCCCGCAACTTCGTCGGCGTGGACGGCATTTATTATTATTCGCAAAAAAAAATTTTTTCAATAAAAAGTATCCTATGTTACTTTTAATACCGCCAAAAATATGTTTACAAAGTTTTATCGGTTTAGTAGTTTTTACATGAAAGCGTAACAAACAAACTTACAATCACATTTATAATATTTGTGAAGTAAGGAAGACCTTACTATTTTTCTTGATCTTAAAGGTACATTTTGCGTCATAATAATAAGTTTTAAAGGAGACTGGTATATTAAGAACCATCTTGATACTGAATAAAAACTTATTATATAATGTTTTATTATTATATTATAATAATAAGTTTTTATTCAGTAACCAAGATGTCTCTTAATATACATACCAGTCTCCTTTTAAGCTTGTAGTTCATGAAAATTATTTATAAATAGTTTTTTTTTAATATCAGTATATAATTTTCTACATCTTTAAAGACATGTCTTTTCAAAAGAGTGTACCCACGCTGTATATACATATAAAGCTATATTGGTGGAGTTGGCTAATTCACTCTGTTTGTTCGCCCTTAATTAAAATACAACAATGCTATTGTTTGACCAACATTGAGGTCGGGCGCAATGAAAAATCTTGGTCCTTCAAGGGAGATCTCGCCCGCCCGCCGCTGGTCTATAGGCTAGTTAGAAAACGGTTTAAATGAAAAAAAAATAAGAACTCCCTTTTGCTTGATTTATATTTTTGACAGGGACACAAGTCCTTTAGTCGCATACATATTCTTAGTATTCTCATCGAGAGCTGTTTGCTTAGAGTACTACCTATATTAGTTACTCCTACTGAAATGCACGGATTTCGATAAGCTGTAGAATAGATTGTGGAATAGAGATAACTGATAGCATGAGTCAGCAAAGCAAAAATATTCTTCGGGATCTATTGCTCTAAAAAGCGTAGCACCGGTTGGAAAAAACCCTGATCAGGTGGCCACCCTATCAGAGCCATACACCACTGCGTATGTAATTACTGAGCGAGCCGATATCATATGAAACGTTAGACTACATCATTCCGTGCTCGTATTTGTAAACCATCAAGATGTCTTTAACAACATTACTTTATTGAAAAACAACACACTCCGATGCCAAGATCAGCGGTTTGAGTTTTTACGTTCTGACAACAATTTTCTACTCTTTAGAGAAAATATTTAAAAATTAATTTGCCCCAGTACGACTGATATTTACTGACCCGGTCACGTGTTGCTGTGGATTTATATACCTAACATTGTAAATAAACACTTATTCAATCAAGCCATTTGTTGGAATTGGAGCAAACAGATAATTATAACTGTCAAATAATAGACAAATAATTTGTAATAAAATTATATTGCGGCTATAAATTGAGATGTAAGCTATCCTATCTTTCAAGTTGAATCAAAATGCACACGGTGTGCAAATTTTATAAAATTTGTTTACTAGTTTAAGAGTCCATCGCGGACAAACAACGTGACGCATAATTTTTCATATATTAAGAAGATAGGGTGTTGCTTAATAAATGACGACGGACTAGTCTTGAGGCCCGTTGGCCGGCAAAAAGAGGCATTGGGATACCTCTCCATACCTCTTCAGGTTGGTTTTAGAAAGTAATGCAGATAGTGTAAGAAATAGTTTCAGCAGACCTCCATTACCCACTGGTTCTAACTCTGCGTAAAGTCCTAACTTAATCATCTCTTAAAAGCTCAGAAAGTTTGTCATATCACGGTAACTTCGAAGGCTTATCTCGTTAACCCACCATTGGATTTCGAAAAGTTACTTTAAGTTAATTGGTAAGGTATAAAAATAGAGCTTACAGTATACACTAAGCTGTTAAGACAGAGTTGCAGCGACATTCATAAAGTGCAAGATTAACCTCGTGTCAGCACAGTACAGTAAACTTAGACGTCTTGAATAACCAAACCCGACACGTCACAAATATTTACGTTGGCACACAAATATTTGCAGCCAACACTGCACAACATGTTGCATTCTAACACGAATTAGAAACATCAGTTAGGTACTGAATCTACTTGTGAAATGATAATTGTCAGTTTAAAAGACATACATAAATATTGTCAGGTTCCCTCACGGGGTAGAGGAGAGCGCAAGTTCTCTTACACACCTCTTTCGCTCAGTCCACATTCACTAGTCCCTTCATACACTCTCTCAAGTTTCCAGTAGGTACTCATGACGTTCCCATCCTTGAGTTCCCGATTAAATTGAACAAGACAGGGGATCTTCCTCTGCCTATTCTTTATTTATTTTATTTATTTATTTAAGGTTTGCCAACAGTTTATACACAAACCTTATTATTATTATTTAACATAATATTAGTCTTAAGGGTCTTATGCTAATGTGCTAAACCTTTAACAGGCAAATACCACATGCTTTTACTAAAATAAATAAAATAAGTTCGAGGTTTTACTAAATGTACTTCGTAGCTGTACAATTAAAATAAATAAGCTATTTACGATTAATAATGAATAGAGAGTTTATGTTATTGCAATGAACAGAACTACAAAACATGTACATACTACTAAAATATCATGAGTTCTTTTAAAGTAGACAATAAATATTATGCTAATTCCGTAGTCCTTTATCTAGGAAGTGCTGACGGAACTTACCTACATTGTCGAAGTTATTCCGCACTGTATATCTGTTTCGCCAGTTGTTCTTCACTCATTATTTGTATGCCTTTTAGTAGTTTAGTGTAAAACATACATTAGATATGTTTCATGACAAAATAGCCTTTTCTTTAGATTAGTAAATCCTGTCTTAGAGTAATGGAAACAGATCTCGAAGTTCTAAAGCAATTCACAGACGCCTTAATAAATTCACTAAGCCAATGTGAGGTTATTCTTAGATTGCTGCAAGATCAAATAATGGTGGTAAGCCAAATCAATACGAATCCAGTTAAAGCTAATTCGCAGTGAGCTCTTGAGTAAACGGATTGCCATCAGTTTATAGGGCTGTCAAAAGTTAGGATTGTAAATAATTAAAATACGTGATACTTTCCCGTATATATATTTATATAATCTTAGTTATGCAAATAAATAGATCCATGAACGTGCCAACGTCACAGAAAATTAATTGCCTTAAAAACAAATCACTACTTTTCAATTCAAAACGTAAGATTCGCCGTTATAAATTTCAGCAAAGTGAAGCATCAACTGTCCATAATGTACGTCAAAGATTGGCAATAAAGTGTAAAGTTTATTGATGCGAAAGATTTAATTAAGATCAGAGCATCGGCGCCGCGGCGTCAACGCAAAACATCGAATGATAATCGAGTGGAAACTTACTGAAGTTTCCACTTCACACCACAGTAAGCGACAGCCCTAGTGGAAGTACATAATGTGCGGTGAATAGGCTGATGGGCACTGGCTATCTGGTGTAATTAGCGGGCTCGTGTACACAGTTCTTTAGCCCACCTTCCGTGCTTACTCTATTCATTAAAGTATCAAGTACAAGTGTACTTACGTAATTTGTCGAAACCTTTACAAACCGCCTTCCAACGAACTTCCTACCTACCTTCCTGAATGTAGTGTATGTGGCAATAAGCCCATTTCAGAATATGAGCCGAAGGAGTAAGACACATTGTGACTGATTTTGATGGACGTTATGATTCTATGCAAAAAAGTACTTCGCACCCTTTCGTATACTTAATAAACTTATATTCTTCATCATCATCATATCATCACGCCGAGTCCCTAACGGGGTAGGCAGAGAGTATAAAGCGCCAGTTCTCTCAAAGCTTACATACTTCGTTCGCTACGTCCACATTCATCAGTCTCTTCATACATGCTCGTCGGTTTCGAGTACTCTTGACGTATACTTAATAAGCTTATATTCTCAAATTATACTTAAATGCAGATAAACTTTTCGTTACAGAATCTGTAACAATAAGTTTATCTGAATTTAAGTACAGAGATTTACCACCGCACGAGCTTTACGGTGAATGAAAATAGCATGAGAAATCTTGCCTATGCTTAAGAACAAATTCAAATACGTATGTACAAATATAGAACACAAATATATCTATATAATTATAGCTGTTACGTTACTATTGGTTCTGAAAATATAATGCTGATTATCGGCTTTGTAGTTAGTTATACGTGAAAGCGTAATTAACTAACTCACTTTCACATTGGCCGAGTCACGTGGTCCCAAGAAGGTTGACGGAACCTTTAGTACCTTGTCAATGAGTTTTTTCAAGCTGCGATAGCCTGTCACGCCACCACTATACAAAATGAGATGACAAAATACCTATACGCCTCTTTGGTGGAATCTATATAGAGTGCGTTGGTCCACGAAAAGAGCCATAAAAATTGATTACTGGCCGTAGCAAGAAAATGCAATCTGGCCAGCACCCGCCGCCACGCTCACAACCCACCCGTCTTAATGGCTTGGGGCGTTTATTTTTCATGTTTTTATTATATTTAACGATGTATGCGCTGGCGTAGCACAACCAGCTTGCCCGGCAGTTACTAAAATTGAATTTCGAATTTGCATGGTTGGTCGAATTCACCATCTCGGTTTAGAAATATTACCGGCCAGCTCTGAGACTATTCCATATTCAGAGAAATATTGAAATCGCACTGCCATCACGGTTCCAATTCAGTCCTGTTCTATGAAAATTTAAAATTCGTAATCTAACCAACAAATTCAAAATTCGAAATTCAACCGAATACGTGTCATATACATATCTGAGAAACGGCAAAAGACTCGTATTCTGAGCACTTAAATATTTTTAAATATTTCTACGGTGAAACAAAGGTGTGGTTACTCTACTGCGTACCCCTTCAGTGACCCTTGTGACGAAGCGTAAAGATATAACTAGGTTCTAAATAATTTCATAAGCTCATACCAGGCAAAATGTACAGATATTTTTTCATATTGTCTGCAAACGAGGTGACATATTTTGTAGCACAACATTGTCAACAAATGTACGAAGCTCACAAACATGGGCCATCATTTCTATGAGAGTCCAAGTTCATTACCCTGTTCTTTATGGTTCCAGTCGTTTGGGAGAATATTTATAACCCTCGTTTAAGTAGGTAGACCTGATGACATAACGGCACTCTTTAGAGTCCGTTCTCACAGACCGACTCGGAGAGGACGGCAGATTTTGGACGTAAATAAAATAGAGTTTTGGATGACTGGTATAAGGTTTATTTTTACATTTCACTTTAAAAGGCTCCGATACTAGCATCTACTTTAACAGTACTAATCTGAGCCGATCTATGTAAACGGACTTTTATCTGCAAGTATGACAAGGAAACAAATTGAATTATTTATATGAGTTGCAGCTGTAAAAGCATAAATAAAAAGAGAGACTAATTAATTACAATAATGATTAAACGCTTAAATAACCGGAATTAATCCCGCAAAGGACCGGTCCTTTTTCTACGCTTACGTGGGGACATATTAGGTATATCCAACATCAACATGTAGGGTTCCCCCTTCAATTTTTTTATACTTTAAGGTGCAACAAAATTGTGATCCACCTGTTGGATGATGAAGAGACGTAATCCTTATTATTTTCAGCTTAACGTACACTTTTTATTGATGCCAGTTTTTATAATTTTTTTAGCTTTGTCCATGGTAAAAAATGTATATTAAAATAGCAAAATTATGCTAATAAAGATAGCACCCGTCGCGACACCTTAATTAAAGAATATCACAAACAGACAGAAAAAATACCCGTATAATTTCGTTGAGAGCATGGCATTAGGGAAAGTTGTTACGAGTTGATGGAACGATAACAGTGGCGTGGCCACCCTGCGCCCGCTTACCCCATACGACGTGGTCTCGTTGCACGGAGCACCTGACCAAACAAGATAAATATTACCTATTAACATTCCTTACTACAATTACGGTTACTCCCGCACGCTTTCATTTTACTGACCCGATCTTTCCTACTCAACGTAATACGTAAACCTCTGATTATACCCATACAATTGTTGTTATTTATTTTTTTATACCACATGGGTGACAAACAAGCACGCGGTCCGTCTGATAGTAAGCGGTTACCGCTGCCTATGGACGCTTGCAACACCAGGGGTATCACTCGCGCGCTGCCGACCCTGCAGGAATGTAATTGTATGTGTATACTAGCTGTACCCGCGACTTCGTAGGCGAGGACGGCTTTTTTACCTTTCGTAAAATTGTTTTTTTTTTTTTATAAAAGTATCCTATGTTACTTCTAATACCTCCAATAATATGTGTACAAAGATTCATGATGATTGGTTCAGTAGTTTTGACGTGAAAGCGTAACAAACAAACTTACATTCACATTTATAATATTAAGTAAGGATATATATATATACCTATATATCTATATATACATTACTTTATAATTATTAAATACTATTACCTCACGCCTTCCCACAAGGGTCCCCGAAGAGATCGGCAGAAGTGTATACGTAGTACCCACTTTTTGCCTTATTTTAGGTGCCAACGTACCATTTTTCTTCTCAAACGTATTACCCTTGGTGTTACAAGCGCCCAATAGGCGGAGGTAACCGCTTACCATCAGGGACCTTGTATGCTGGTTTGCTACCTATATGTATATATATATATATATATATATAGGTAGCTATTTCGGGTTATGCACGGATGTAACAATACCTATTACCTCTTTTAGTCGGATATATGTAAGTGTGAGAAGTCTACGAGTTGCAAGCAAAAGGAAACAAGTTAGCGTCCGTAAGAGAACTTGTATATTGAAATAATGGTCGTACATCAATTGTTTTTCTTCTGATGACATTTCAATTTTGCGCCATATTGCATTTATGGCACGCGTCAGTTTTACTGATAATTATTATTGTCTATGGTATCCATAAAAGAACTCTATTCACTTCAAAATGCCAACATTACTGAACCCAACTTTTCCTGCGGGAGAGTACCAAGAAGGCTGGCATTGCCAAGCTGTATAGCAACGGATTCTTCGTGCAAGAGCCTTCTTGGCATCAGAGGCCTGATAAAACACTGAGACCTCCTTACACATGTAACAATAAATGAAGTATAATACCTTGGGACAATTGCACACAAACTGAGCAACGCTTGTGTTATGGTATGGCAACGATATATTTACTTTTATAGATAGATAAATACATAAATACATAGGACATCCAAGACTAAGGTACAATACTTGTGTTCATCACACAAGTATCTGTCCAAATCGGGAATCGAACGCGCAACCTGAAGTTTCGCAGTCAGAAGCTCTAACTACTAGACCAGACGACCGTTCGACTATTTTACCATTGTAATGTGTGTGGTTATTCTGGAATTTAAATATATAACTGTCGAACGAACTGGCGAGTCACAATTATTTAGGAAATAATGTGCACTACTCTAGGCTTAAAAACTGGGCTAAAGTAGACCTTCGCTAAATATACGGGAATTGTGCACGCCTTTTTGCCACATTTACGTGCCCAAGAACAATTTTCTTGAACAGTTCCCGCGTGTCTTGGAATAAAAATGCAAATGCAGGACCAACATCATCAACTTCTAAATGAACGAAATACAAGGACGGTGCTACTTGCCTTAATTAGCGGCACAGCAGTATCCGGCGTAGGCTTATATCTCCTCTATCTATCTCATACCTCTTGTAATCTCCCAGAGACCATCGTCTGGGGATGTAGGGCTCCTGAGTACGCCCCGGGCGATTGTCATTGCCATCTAGCTTTAGAGAATCGTCACAATGCGCGCGTTATACCCCTGGTGTTGCAGGCGTCCATAGGCGGCGGTAACCGGATACCATCAGGCGGACGGCATGCTTGTTTGCCACCTATGTGGTATAAAAGAAAAGTTGTATAACAATACTAGCTGTCCCGTACTTGCAAAAAATTTGATCTTATCTTCATATTTTAACTCAATACTTTTATAATTGATCTTTTTCCCCGAAGGGGTAGGCAGAGGTGTATAGGTAATACCCACACACCCAATTTCCGCCAGAGGAATATCAGGTGCCAACGTGATAGATGGCGAGTCCATCGCCGTTACTCAAGCACGACTATACACCTAATATACGCCTTTGAATTTCTTCTCAGACGTATGCAGGTTTCCTCTCGATGTTTTTCTTCACCCTAAAGCTCGTGCTGTGACTAATCACTGTACTTAAGTTCAGAAAAACTTATTGGTGCAGTCGGGATTCGGAGTTGCCATCTTTGTGTCGCAGGCAACTGCTCGAACCACTCGGCCACCACGGCTTGTTTTATAATTGTTGTATTTGAGATCATTCCATGTACAATGAAACATTGCAGCTCCAAATATGCGAGACAGACGGGATAGAGGAGCTGATAGACGAAGAGACCTCGAGCGCTGGCGGCCGCAAGATCGTCATCGTGAAGACGCTGTGGAGGGGCTGCCATAACGATGTCAAGTATGTTGAAAAATTCACTAGATGAGTCCGCGATTTCCTATGTGTTATTCCAGCTTATGAGGATGATGGACATCTTTGGAGGAGGCCTTCACCCAGTAAGGGGTTCCTATAGCTATAAGATAAACTAATAGTTAATAAGATATCAGTTAATTTTTTCACAAATAATAAAAATACAAGTAGTATTAAGTGTATTAATATATTAGGTTAGCGTATAAATTAAGTAGTAACATAAAATAATGTAAACTAAGTAGTAGGAAATAAAAGGCTTTTTATTTTATTTATTTATTTATTTATTATTCCAGCTCATAATCTATATACCAGCTTATAATGTGCAAAATTTCATCCAATTCAGCGTTTTAGTGAAAGAGGAACAAATATACGTTAATAAATTATTCCTCTATAAGCTAATTCTTCTGTGCACACCCCTGTGCTTTCATGTTTCTCCTGTCAAGGGTGGTTGACTGGTAGAAAATACTTTAGCATTAAGTCTGCAGTAGCACTGCTGTTTAAGTCCACCATTGTACTTTAATTCTGCACAAATATTAAATAAATAAATAAATATGTATTCATAATATATAATAATTTCGAAGAAATTCGAACAATTAAAAATAATTTAAACTTTTACCAGTTTCACAACGTGCTTAAGTTCAGAAAAGGTTCGAACTTGCGACCTTTGTGTCGCAGGCAACTACTCGAGCCACTCGGCCACCACTGCTCTTGATATAGCTTATATTTTGCTATGACATAGATTAAAGTTGGAAAGGAAGGTTTAAAGTTTAAGAAATAAAGATAGTAAAAATAAAGGCAAACAACTTTGTTGTAAAATAATCTAATATTAAGTCGCGGGTGCTTAATTGCTTGTATAAAAACATAACAAGATAATTTTGACGTTGACTTTGTTTTCATAACCATATAGATTGACTAATAAGTATATTACATTGATTCTGCCATAGTCATAAATAATAATATTAGAAATATCAAGTATGCCTACTTATATTAATATTAAGTAAAGCCTTATGTTAATAAAACCTCGTAATCGCTAAGTCGCACATAATATCCAATCAAAAATGGATTTAATATAATTTCACGCCCTCTTCCTCTGTCGAACGAGATTCGGTGTCATGTAATAATTTAATACGTATGTTATATAATTAACTTGCAATACGCCCGGCTTCGCTTAAGGGTTAAAAAAAAGCTGTTTAATTCGGATAGTGAACCTCCTAAGATTACAAAAGTTTGTGTAAAAGTTTTTTCCTCTTTATCGCAAAAACAAATACATAGAATAGGAAGAACATTGGCACAGTGATAGATTCTAAAATAGATAAATACATAGGACATGTTGAAATCTTGCATAAAAAATCCAGAAACAATTCATTATCTATGAAATCTTACTTCAAACGGGTGAACACCCGAGGCACCGGTCGTGTGTGTAAGTAAATATAGATTTATAAAATACTAAAAAGTATTGGCCGCAGATTGGCCACCCCTTAACATCCTCTGATATAAAGTGAAGTTTCTTTTTATTAAAGTTACAAATATCTAAGTCTTGAACAATTTAAAATTTAGCTCGGACCACCTTTACGCATAAACTTATGAGTAATTAACGATATACAGAGCGGCGTTTGCCCGCGAAGCAACGTGGGGCGCCGGCTTAAAACACCCGCATCTGGCGCGGGTGCTCGGGCTGAGCCTGCTAGAGCCTCCCTGCGCGGCCCTAGACCGAGGCGAAGCTTCATCACTGCCTACGATATTGAAACAGGACAGGAGATCGAGGTAAATTGACTATACAGACAACACTGCACGTTACTTCACACACCAATATACTAAATGATTAAAAGCAGTGCAATACAATTATAGTACAATGGAAGAAAATTTAAGAGGTAGGGCATAACGGTTTTCCCGTTCGAATATGGAGCTGCCCTACTGGGACAGGACCTATACCCTATAAAAGCTGTTATTGTGTAAGTATGTTATTTGGTTACACAGCCAAATAACAATTTTTTTGTGTTGTGTTTCTACTCGGTGAATAAGGTTTCCAGTAATGAGCTCTTTGGGGAGGGGGAGGATTGTTATATTGTGTTGGCAGCAGAGGGATTAGTCCCACTATGCTCCCAACACAGTATAACTCTCTGAACACAGAGTGGCAAGTAAGCATAATAGGTTTATATATATATATTACCTATACACCTCTGCCTACCCCTTCGGGGAGCCTTGTGGGAAGGCGTGAGGATATGAGGTTTTAAGGCAGAGGGATTGACTCCTGTATGCGGGTCATAGTAGACCTAATTGTTTCATCTAGACTTTTGGAATATATGATGTAATTGAGGACAAATAGATCATGTGGTGACATAAACTAAGTATGATAGTACTTCAGATTCAAAAGGTACTAAGCGTCTGTTATTTTATTAGAGGTTTTCGTACCTGTACTGTACGTTTAGGTACATTAATGTTTTGTTTCAGTTATGTGAAGTTAATCCACATATGCTGTCAGATCGCCGCCGGCATGCAATACCTCGAATCGTTCGAGTTAGTGCACCGAGACCTAGCTGCCCGGTAATACATAAATATATGGAACATACATAGTAGCAATTTGTTTCAGCTATGAACTATTGAAATATACACGTGTATACACTAGCACGCAGTTTCACCCGCGTAAAATTGGATTTTTAAGGTTGTTTTTTTCTGGAATAAAATATATCTTATGTCTCAATCCAGGATTTAATCTTACACTGTTTAATCTTTCTTTCGAGAGGAAACCTGCATACGTCTGAGAAGAAATTCAAAGGCGTATGTATAGTCGTGCTTGAGTAACTGCGATGGTCTCGCCATCTGTCACGTTCGCACCTAATATAGCTCTAGCGGAAAGTGGGTGTGTGGGTATTATCTATACACCTCTGCTTACCGCTTCGGGGCCCTTGTGGGAAGGCGTGAGGATATATATCATTTTATTATTATTATGTATGGAATTTCACCAATTTCGGGAGAGAGGTTAAAAGCTGCCAAAAGACATCACATGATTATTTAACGACCACTGCTTGTCAAATATTTATTAACTATTGTATTTGATAATTAACATAATTTCTATGAACATTCTTATTTCATTAGCAACATAACTGTGAACGACGAACTCAATGTTAAGATATCGGACTACGCAATGTTCTGCGAAGAATATATACAGGAATATCACATAGCCGCCGACGGTTCCCGCCTGCCTATACGATGGATGGCATGGGAGAGCCTGCTCAAGGTAAAATAGTCTTTCACTTATTCCAACTAAGATATATTTTCCGATTAACTAACCGAAAAAATTCCCAACAGGGCGCGTACTCCCCAGCCAGTGATGTCTGGTCATTCGGAGTCACCGTTTGGGAGATCCTTACGCACTGCGTCTCCAAGCCCTATCCTGAGATGGATGATGAGCAGGTACAATATATTTTCATGCATACCACACGATGGTAAGCGGTTACCACGGCCTATAGACTCTTGCAACACCAGAGTTAACAGACCAGGTTACCGATCCTGCAAATGTAACTAAGCACACTTATTTAAGAACCCCATACTGATCTCTGTATGGAAAACTGCAGCAGAGAGTTCATTCCATAACTCGAGCGTCCGCTCTCAAGTCTTGGGTCTATGCGTTTGAATACTTACATATTTCCGATTATACATAGGATCTATGAAGTTGAGTTAAGGTTTCATGTACCTGGCTTAGTTTGGGAGCAGTAATTTTTTTTATGGAGTCGATCCCATTTACGTAGGTGGTGGCGAATGCGAGCGAGTGGCGTTGCGGTGGGCTCGGCGCGCGGGTCCCGGCCGCGCCGCCGCCCCGCTGCCGGCGCGAGCTCTACGACCTGATGCACGAGTGTTGGCGCCGCGAGCCTATGCAACGCCCGCGTTTCCACGACCTCCATCGCTTCCTGGAGCGCATGACCCACGGCTACAAACCCTCGAATATCCGTTAATACGTGAACATCAGAACCGTCTAGCGGACATAGTTCTCCAGACGTTTCGCTTATCTTGTGTAGTTTTAAGCATTTTATAACTAAAAGTACCGAGGGCGGATGGCCCGAGGCTTTAGACGATACGAATAGACTGCTTATAATAGATGGTGTTTTTTGGACAGTATTATGCGAAGGTACTTTCTGAACTTGTGCTTATTAGATGAACATGTTCCAGACGATGTTGTACCGCTTTACACTGGCCGGTGCGATCGCCTGCGCATATTTCACTCTAGTCAATGTTTATGGAATAGCCACTGGCGGACGCATCGAGGCCTTCACTAGAATTGAATAAAATTGTATAGAATAAGAATATTTCTATAGAACCTATGAAAACTTGGGTATTAAGATTTCGGGGTAGGTTTCTGATTAGATTTTAAAGTAGAGTTTAAAAAAAAGATTGTTTGGAATTTAGGTTAATAGATTCAAACGTAAGGTTTGCAATGCTATTCAGGAATCTATCCCTCGTAAGGTATCGATGTTTTTGCCAATATATTAAGCAAGCCATGGCAGTGCTAGCGCACACTAATGTTGGCAGGAGCATCACCACCGCGTATCACTTCACGCCTATCCCTGGCGCTCCTATGATCTTCCACTACCACGCCACTACGGCAAATCCCCAACTTACGGCCGCTACTTCGGTACGCGACTGAATTAGTTTCGAAATCAATTTTAAATGGATATTGCTTCAATAACCCTGCATCGCAATCAATAGTCGTGTATTTGAGTAGCAGCCCTAATACGGGCTGGTCATACATTGATGTATAAAATTGGGTGGATCGATAAGTCCTATGTAAGTTATTTGGCTAATGCCAAGGTGTGATGAGAAACTTTTATAATTGATAGTGTGCATTTTGATGCATGGCCAGCCTTAGTCCTTAGTATATCCAAATTCTAACTCCTATTTTTTTAACCTGTTTTATACATTAAGATTGTACTTTTGGGAGAATATCTCCAGGGCACTATTTGCCCCTGTGCTTCATGTTTTCTTCGAATAAGAAATGTTGTGGTCCAACTGCCTCCGCCAATATGGCACCGGGAGTCTATTTGACGAGAGAGATATTTAAGGGGTATGCAAATGATCGTACTGAATGACCATATTCACGGATGCAGTACGCTGATGGACTCTGTGACCACATCATTCAATAGTTGGTAAGTTTTAATTAAGTATTGATATTAATTTATTTATTAATATACGATATAATGTAAAATTAAGATCACCATTCCATTCCCCCGACTTCATCGTGTTATAAGCACATCACCTGACACCTGGCACCTAGAATTTCAACAATGATTATTAGACAATTTTACCAGATTTAAAGAGTGATATAGATCTAATACTCTTAACCCACTTTGTTATTTAGTCTTAGGTAAGAGAGGTAGGGCACAACGGTATCCCCCGTTCGAAGTTGGAGCTGCCCGACTGGCGACAGTACCTCCACCTTACAGAAGATCGCAGGCAAATGCTATGAAAGCGAAGCTATGAAGGTAGCGGTGTCTTCTTGCGGTGAGTAAGGTAGCAAGAGCTCTAAGAGAATGAGGGCACTGTGCTGTCAGTTGGAGGTCGGCGTAATGCCGTGAAATACATGTTATGTTCCTCTTACTGCTGTACGGTGAAACCTCGAATTCCCCAGTACCCCTCAAGCATGGCCAAAAGGCTAAATAGATACTGTTCATCAGCAGCCTCCCGTCATTCCTCATATTCATAACAACATCAGAGGAAAACACCTAAGGTCAAATCTTCGGAGTAGAAATATTTCAAATATTAACTCCGGGTGCTAACTGCGTGCCCTCGTGGGTACATTCAGATGCCTGAATTAACGCCTTTACAGGTCTCTTGATGGTTAAGCACGTTGAAATAACTAACTGACTGGCTTCTTGAGCAGTATTGGCACGGATTCTTGCAGAATATCCTACGTCCATTGAATTCGAGCTAGTGCGAGGCTCAAGAACTAACTCTAGCCATACTGACTTGAGCTATTCCTTCTGTGGATGTGCTGCTGAGAACACTCAACTCTTCCATGTCCGAAAACATGTGCCATTTGGTACTACATTTCAGCCGATTGCGGTCACGTGATTTTCACGTATTGCACCTTTCAAGTATATACCTAGATTTATAAGATTTTTACGGGTCAGTTGCAAAAACCTCTGTGAAAATTCAGTTCCATACTGAAACAGGTCATGAATTTTTGCCCAATAACTATTTTAAAGTTAATTAAATTATTTTGCATTACAAGTTATAATGCGTTATCATTACCGGAGTTTCTTGCAACTGGTAGTCACTTTATTGTCCTTTATCTGCGTGTAACAGAGCTAATGGTTCAGACTCCATATTAAGAAAGATACTCTCGGAAATAGCTTCATTCTTATTTTCATATTTAACGCATTATATAACCTAGTGTTTGTAGAAAGTTACACTGCAATTTTCAATATTATTTATCTTACAAAATTGTTGGTACTTTTTCAAATAATAGATACCTAATAATTAGCTCTGCTACACACAGCTACAGCCTTAGTCCAGATACTGGTGAAAGTTAGAAGGGTAGACCAGTATAAGTAAGGTAGATAGGCGATTGCTTTTAGTCCTGAGTACCCATCTAGATAAAAAGAGGGAAAACAACTTAGCGAGAAGACCAGGTGTTCATATGGAAAAGTTTCATTATTGTGAACATTATAGAACCCTGAAAAGAATTTCAACTCTGGAACTAGAAGCTCCCAAAACATGAAAGTCATTACAATAGCAAATACGTCGAGGATAAGAGATGCCCAGACGAAGCTTGCTACACATATTGATTATCAATGTAAGATCAACGCCTACAGAGAAATAAAGATCGTTTCTCACGGAAAGGGATTAAGGCTTGGACATACTTATTTAATTTATATAATTTACATGGAAACATGATATGCGTGTAAAATCTCAGATCAGCAATACTTAGTTTTAAGACTAGTGCTACGTCTTAAGACAGCGGTGAGATTTACTGCCATTTACTGGAAAAATATCACCAAGCCATTGATCAAGAATCCAATCAATGTTACCAGCCAAGTTCCATAAGATCTGCACTGAAGTAAAAGAGTTAAATCCTAGCGTAATTATAATTATTGTACTCAATAGCGTTTGACATAAAGTCTTCAAAAAGGTCACACATCATCCGATTTTTCAAGAATGGATGGAGTAGAACCATGCAATTATTTAGAAAATAAATTTTAGACTTTATTTATAATAACAACAAATTAACTTGAATTTTACTCTTGGAAATTTTTTATCAATCTCGTGGCTGTCTTAAGAATAGCAACATATACCAGTATGAGCCGAGCAGAAACTGATATACAAAATTAAGTTATACAAAATTTTTCGACAAAATATTATATTTTTAGGACATCATTTTTCTATCTAGCCAAGTTTTCATTGGATCTTAAATCATCTTCCAGGATCATGGAAATTAAATTTATATTCATACACAATAGAATTTTAATGGAATCATAGTTGTTTGTATCTCTATCAGAATCTACTCGGTTCTTATGGTATTAAAAATGTACTCCAAATATATATATTACTGGTCTTGATAGTCCTATAATAAATTTACTTGGGCGAAACCAAATTTGGCGTTGTTTATGGCAAAAGAACGCGGGAACCGTATACTGGTTACCCGGCGGTTCACTTGTGGGACGCTGCTTAACATCAAAGTATAATAACTGGGCTAGGTAGAAGTCAGCTGGTCTAAAACAACGCTCCCCATCTGTAGATGAAGCTGATTTCATTAAAACATCGGTCTACCTTGCCCATAGTCCCTCACGCCACTTGTTATATATAGTGGGATACATTAGATCTATATCACTCCTATTCATAACGACAACACAAAAGAATCTAAGAAACGACAGATATTTTGGTCAATATTTTTTTCGGTTTTCTAACCTTTTGAAGAACTTGAATTTTCCTTCACCTCATTTCCCGAAGGCTGCTTACCTAGATGACCTCATCTTACACCAGATTAACAAATTTTGGATAAGATCGTGTGCACATTGTAGCAACATATAATCAGTTTTGCATGATTGTCGATCGATGTTTCCTATCCCTTGGGGCGCGACTCAGGAGGTTTGTGTGCATCGTTTTAATAAGAATGACTAACAATCGAATCATTCGAATATTTTGTAGGATTACGGGCAGGATGCATAGTACGTCTTATTTTCGTAAACCATGTCGAAATCAAGGAGTGGAAGATGCAGGCGACTGGATTGTGGTTAAAAATTAATTCAGTTAAATGTATCCCACACTGCTCAATATCAACAAGGATGAACCATATAAATATGATCATATAAAAAATCTTTTTTCCGATTACTAATAACATTTAAAAATTCCTTGTTTTGTTGGGGTAAAATCTAGTTTTGTTTCTATATGCGCATAAATCAACACTAGGATTGTAGGATACTTTCAGTCTTCATTAGCTCACATACTTACTTATATTTAGGGAAGATCTTGAATCTCCCACAATCTTAGTTGTTGCGAGAAAGGCCATGAAGGCATACTATGCAAACTGCAATTAGGTAAGTCATATATCTAGTATTATTACAAAGGAAATAGCTGATAATTAAGTCGCCACTCGCAATACGACACTAAATGCGCCATCGGCATACCAGCCGTAAGTCATCCAAGGTTGAATATAGGCTCCCACAATAGCATCACCTGAGTTCAAGTTTCATCATGGCTGACAGTTTCGGTTCTCATTCTCCTGTTCGCAATCACAACACAACACATACGAGTTTAAAATTCGAAACTTTGTTGTCATATCACACATTGCGTACCAAGGAGGCACTGCCTGAAGAACTAGAATTGCATTTAATGTTGTGTTGCGACTCATATGTGTGTGGGGCATTATATAACTGGGTAGTAGATTACCAGCATATAAAGTGGCATATTGAATGTTACTTCAAATATCACTTTACATGCTGTAAGAATTTTTTGGTTAAATTGTTAAATTATGATTTAAATTTTTTAACGATAAGAACGTGTACTTCTCGGAAAAGCAATAAAAAAGTAGATGTGAATATAGTAGAATTTTATGTGTCTAACATTATAATAATGCAGGGATATAATTGATGATCAATATTTTGGTGTGTTTTTAACCTATTAGCGTTCAAACTCTCGGTGGGATGGATCGAATGGATAGGCTTACTTTTGCCCAACGTGGACTAGGATTATCAACTGTGTATGTATTATGTAGTATACATACTTCAATGAACTATTCTCACTAAAACCGTGAGATCATTCACTAGATATGGGGAAGGCTTCTCGTTCTGTAAAGCATTTAATGAAATTTCAGACATCGACACATCAGACATGACATATAGTAGTTAGGCTTGGGATTTTGCTTTTGAATATATGGGCTTTGGGGAATGGGTAGGGGGATCAGGTGGGTCTGTCTTTAAGTCTATTTATGATATCCGTCCCTGGCGACTGTACCTATGCAGCACCCCGTGAGTACGGCTAAAGACATCAAAGTATATGATATATGGGACACTTGTACATAATATTGCGGTTGATGTATTCCCGCAATGCCCAAATTATATATCCCTGTATTAGCCCTTGTGTATTGACCGCCTTACTGATAAAATGACGTACCGTTTTTAACAAAGTCTATGAAGATATTTTCTGAGCGTTTGGTGTTACCACCACCCACCATACAGATCAAGGCAAAGTGAACCAGTGTTTGATGTTAACAAAGTATATGCTTACTCCTTTGCTGTTGCGAGAGTAATATCGGGGGATATGCATCCATAGACAACAGCGATTGTTTTCTGTCATAGATGTGAACCCTCACAGTTACAATATATAATATCTAAACAGACTTTAACTACGTCTATAACTGTCATCTGTCAGTTTAATATCTTTATCAGTAAGAGCGATGATTATAAATAATATTATTGTATTATCTTGTTATGTACTTGATGTGTTTTGAGAGTATGGAAATCATTCATGGCAGGAGGCATTTGTTCCCTAATCTGAAAAAAAACATCATTTTCATGATTGCGAATTGCAGGATTGAATGGCCGCGAAGTAACGGTAAAACATTTGATCAAATTTCTATCGTGTTCGGCTCGATATGGCGGCATTTCAACTATTTTAAATTTTTCTTCTCAGTTTTGGACTTACTTATTTTAACAATACGACAATATACTTTTAGGACATTGTTTATTGAACACTTCATCATAGAATAAACACAACCATCTAGATAAATAATAAAGTTATCATTAAAATTACCTAATGTTAATTTTCCTACTTTATAAAATATTTTTTATCTGTACCTTCCTTAATAATTATAATTATAATCAGCTCCATTAACGATTTTCCGTATATTTTTCATACATATTAAAAAAACACCTATTCATTCTGCCTACATTGTAAACGACTTGGATAACAAATATGTATTGTGAAAAATATAGGGAAGAAAACCTAGATTATTCAGAACTAAGACATTTTCATGATTGAAACTTGTGTGTCGGTTGAAGTGGGTAGATGAATGTATTTTTAGTCAGTCTGCATTATAGCAGGTGACATCACTAGATCGTAGGCGAACATTGCAACAGTTCCTTTGGCTACTACTGCAATGGGTATATGTAACTAGATTTAAATTAAGAACACTTAACTACTGGCCATTTGAGAAGAACTATCGAGGTGATGAGACGGCGCCGCGTCGGGACTGCAAACCATGGATGGAAGAACGGAACAACTCGTCTCGTTAATTGGAACAAAAGTGTCATAACTTAAGGCATGGATTTAATATATAATTAATTATAATAAATACAATTGTTTGCTTCATACTGTTAGAGTTATATTATAGAGTTATATAGACATTTTCAGGATTGAATCTTGTATGTTGCTTAAATTTAATAGTTTAAGTCAAGCTGCAACACAGCAGGTTTAATCACTATGTAGGCGACCATTGCGACAGTTCCTTTGGGTATACTACTGCGGTGTGTAAGTGTAACTAGATTTAAATTAAGAACACTTAACTACTGGCCATTTGAGAAGAACTACCGAAGTGATGAGACGGCGCCGCGTCGGGACTGCAAATCACGGATGTCAGAACGGAACAACCCGTCTCGTCATTAGGAACAAAAGTGTTTAAGGCATAGCTTTTACCTATATTGTATTACCTAATGTAGTTAGGGTAATATGAACAGTCACAATTCCATCATGACATCGTGACGAAGCTATATATGTATACATTAATTACTAAGCTAATATTGAGCGTGTTTTTTGAACTTATGTTGACAGTTCGAGCTGTCACCTCAGTATTTAATATAGTCGTAGGTATACACCTCCTCGTCGTCGCCCCTAACCCACTACGTACATCGCGTAATAGATAGTAACCATTAATGAAAGCAGGTACTCTAAGGAAAATCTAGGCTAAGCGAGGCCCTGCATGCATATTTCATTTCATAGAGTTAAAACTTATTCTTAGTCATTGTTAATTACGCTCGTTTTGTATAATTTTGTGGGTTTTTAAACAACGAAATCTTTAGTAATTTATAAAGCTTACTAGGGTACCTATGTTCGCCCGACATTTGTGTAAATTGGATTGGAGTATACCGCCGGTCGTCAGATCGACCTTTAGGTATATCAGCTATGGCTGTACCGATCCTGATTGCGTACGTAATACTTATAGGTAATCAATTGTCGTTTTAACTATTGGATGTTATTTTAGTCGATAATATGTGTTGCTTTACATTTCTCATCACATATATCATTGAGTGTTTACGTATTTAAGAATAGCATAAACTTTTTCAAGCATACTCATCTTCCATTGTAACGGTGGTGCAATCGATCAATCCAACTTAATCCTTACCAACAGCTAAATAAGGAACAATATTGTCTAAGATCGATTATTCCACTTCAATAATGTGATGATAATTATCATGTCACCATATCACCATTATCATGTTCTCATATCGATTAAATAATATGTCGTAATGTATGTGTTAAGTGTTATAAACTAAATTCTGTACTTCTGACTTTGTAAGGATATTGGTATGTAACTAGATCGAAAAGGGTATCTGAGATGGACACACAGATATAAGAGAATCACTGTGGTATACACATAGATCCCCTTAATGTGTTGGGACCAATATGAGATGGAAACCTGAATCGGCTACATTGACTGTCTCACGTAATCTCTCGAGCCTAATGCTAACTGGGCCACTATCTGAGCAGTCAGTGTACGTTGTAAGTTCGTGTTGACAATACTATACACATCGCGTAGTTTTCGATTCATCTGGGAGAATTGTTACTTTGGAAATATCACGACATCAAGAATGTTAAATAAAATTGAAACATACATTGATGGCAGTAAGGATAAAATTCGCAAAAATATTTATTACCATACCTACTATTGACAACATGAACATCGCTGAATATAACTGGAATGTGACGACTTCCTTCTTTCTATCACTGATTTTGAATGTTATTATCATAATTCAACATATCTACGTTAATTTATGTGCGTAACAAATGTTAATATAATAAGTGTCTACATGTTATTTAGTAGCCCAATGATTAACAACAGGGTCTTTAACTATGTAACTACCGTATACAGTTAATCCAATTAAAATTAATGTCGTAATAGTTGTCTCTCTCATTCATCAATACCTGGATAGACGACTTTTTTCGATACTTTTGAGAACATACTAAGTAATCATTGTACAGTCAAGAGAGTTACAAGAATTGCGAAGAACAAAACACTTATTAAAATCGTAGTTCGTTTGACACTCAAGCTTACAGACATTAGTTTTTACCAAACTAACATCTTCAAGAATTGAATAGCACCTTTCGTGGATTTGATTCACAAATAAGTAATCCAATCTGAACAGCTCATGTACACATGTATACAGCAGAACCTTCATACCAGTGTAACCCACTGACTTTTAGAACGAAACCATAGGTCGCCCTACTTTGATCGCGGCACCAAAGCAACGCTGCCGAATGTTGCTTCCTCAAAGTAGGACAAGTCACTCACGGTGGTATTTTCTCATTGTTAGCGTATTCAAGTCACTGAGATTTTCTTTCAAGTTCAAGTATATTATGAATTTAATATAAAGTTAGTTCGGGTGGAACTATAGTGGTAATATGGAAACTTTCAATGTCAATACACCTGAGCGAATCAGGTTCACTTTGACGAAAGTTTTGCTTTTAAAACATCTTCCTCAAAACTTTGAATTGATAGACTATCCGTAGTGGTGACGCAATATATCTTAGATCACAGTGTGGCAACAACCCAAATTCAAAAAGTTTCACAAAGGCTCTCCGCTAACCCTTAAGTCAATTAGCCGACAGCCCATTATGTCAGAATTCCGACATACATCAAGTTATTGCCGTGGAAATAGGCCCTTCGCGTGAATTTCAAGGACCTTTCAACCAAATATAGTTTCAATGAGTATACAAAAATAAGTAATCTATTTCTTTCATTAGCTAAGATATAAAATATGCGGGTAAAACACGGCCGCTAGATACATATACATTTTCAAATCCCCAGGTTTAACTTTAAACTTTTTTAAACGACTAAATAAAAGCGGAAATTCTTAGACGTCACACTATATCGTCGTGCGCGCAAATTAACATAAGTATTTGCTGGGTTATAACATGTAAGCACTTATCAAAAACGCTCTATAAATGAAATCAATTCTGTAGGAACATAACATGACATAGCATAACATATATGTAATTAAAAGACTTTTAGGCAAAATGCCTCCTTTTTATGTAATATTAAATGTTAAAATAAATGTTGTTTAACATATCTAATTAATGTTGTTTTATTTGTGACACAAACCTTACACTGTCCTAGTTAATACCTAGTCTTCTTAATATATATAAATTACGCGTCACGTTGTTTGTCCGTGATGGGCTCTTAAACTACTTACCCGATTCCAATCAAATTTGCACACAGTGTGCAGTTTGATCCAACTTTGATCTTTCATCACAATTGGACCCGATAGGCTTACATCACAATTGGACTTTTCCACCCGGGCGAAGCTGGGCGGGACAGCTAGTACACATATAATTCTTGAAACTATATGAATTAAAATATGTACATCAACCGACGCACATATTATATGAAGAGAGATGAATACGGTACTTTTCGGCCAGCATCGCTTGAGCAAAATAAATCTTTTGCAATTTTTTAATCCTTACTAATATTATAAATGTGAATGTAAGTTTGTTTGTTAAACTTACACGTAAAAACACATATTCCTGGAGGTATAATAAGTAAAATAGGATACTTTTTATTGAAAAAAAAAACATACATACAACATACACGACACATTTTACGACGGAAAAAAGCCGGTTTACAGATATTTTTTTACGGTGATGGCTTATGCCCAGGATTAAGACATAGGCTACATTTAAATCCCGAAAGATTCAAAGCTCTAATATTATAAAGGCAAATATGTATGTTGCTGTTTCCACGCGGGCGAAGCCGCGGGCATAAGCTAGTAATTCATACATACATACATATCATCACGCCAGGTCCCTAACGGTGTAGGCAGAGAGTACAGAGCGTCAGTTCTCTCTAGACATACATACCTCTTTCGCTTCGTCCACATTCATCAGTCTCTTCATACATGCTCGTCGGTTTCGAGTAC
>JACCPG010008280.1:0-11999 GCA_016069955.1 Drepana arcuata | reverse complement strand
CACCGTAAAGCTCGTTGTGTGACTAATCACTGTACTTAAGTTCAGAAAAACTCATTGGTACAGTCGGGATTCGAACTTGCGACCTTTGCGTCGCAGGCAACTGCTGGAACCACTCGGCCACCACGGCTTTCTAACTTTATTATGATTTATTATTATTACTAGTAACAACGTCCTTAGCCGATATCATAACTGCATTCATGATCATCGTCTCATCATCATCTCATCATCATCATGTGAGCTTCCTTTAACCCATTCTATGCGCGATATGTGACTTAGCCTCGAAATTGTCTGGTTTAGTAGCAAAAGTTAGTAAGTTGGTTCTCTGAGCGCCCTTAAAAGACTTCGAGAGGATTTCGAGACAATATAAAATATTGCAATGGTTACAGAGTGGTACTAGCAGACGTCTGCGACAAAAAGATTGTAATTTCAAATCCTGACTGAACCGATGAGTTTTTATGATCTTAAGTACCTACAGTGATTAGAAACCTACGCTTTGCGGTGAGTGAAAAAACATCGAGAGGAAACCGGCATACGTTTGAGAGGAAATTCAAAGAGTAATATATAGTTGTAATTGAGAAACGGCGATGGACTCGCCATCTGTCACGTTGGCACTTATAGAATAGATCTCTGACGAAAAGTGGTTGTGTACTATTGGCACACCTCTGCCCATCCCTTCGGCGATCCTTGTGGGATAACGTTCATGTATATACATACATATTTGACTTCTAAGTGAAGAAATTTTTATTTATTTATTTACTTTTTCAACTATTGCTTCCCCTATGTTGAAAAACGCGTTTTAAAAAAAAATTGAGTTTCATAAAATCCGTTCTTAGCTGACCTCTACACCGCGTAAGGAATACTCCTACCAAATTTCAAGTCAATCGGCCTTATAGTTCCTGAGATTTCGTGATGAGTGAGTTCACAAATGGGATCCCCTATATATATATATATATAGATTTGGATCACCAACAGGTAAAAACACTTTTATATTAACAGAATATGCCATAATAAAACATACATAAGTGTCCACCCAATTACAGGTAACCACAACTACTACAAGAATTAAGTTAAAAAGCTTAAAAAATAAAAAATAATAAGAAACTAACAAACTGCCTACCCCGTAAGGGACTCGCCGTGATGATATGTTTGTATATACACTTCTAGAATAGAATAGCAGTGATGGAAGAAGATATTTTTAATATGATACTAGCACAATTAATAATTATTATTACTATTGATATTACACTGCAATACCATTACCGAACATAATCATTAGAGATAAAATATATCCTCACGCCTTCCCACAAGGGTCCCCGAAGGGGTAGGCAGAGGTGTATAGGTAATACCCACACACCCACTTTCCGCCAGAGGTATATTGGGTGCCAACGTGACAGATGGCGAGTCCATCGCCGTTACTCAGGCACGACTAAACATACGCCTTTGAATTTCTTCTCAGACGTATGTAGGTTTCCTCTCGATGTTTTCCTACACCGTAAAGCTCGTGGTGTGACAAATCATTGTACTTAAGTTCAGAAAAACTCATTGGTACAGTCGTTAGAGATAAAAAAGGTTTCTTTACAAGTTTCTTCACCGTAGGGCTTCTACTGTGATACGTCACAATCATAAATTAATAAAGTCTTAAAAGCTCAATGGTACAAATGGTATAGGTATATATTGATAATGCCGTCCATGAAGACGCACCCCACTAATTTCTAGTCGAGGGGGTCGCGGGATGCGTGGAATATGACTAATTTCTATTAAATGTAGTGTGCGTGTACACTCATAGGTAATCAGTGTGTACGTACCGATAATACTTAAACATTAGTGGAAGGTTGCACACCACACTATAAACTATAGGGAAAAATAGTGGGGCGCGTCTTCGTGGATGGCACTATCTATAGAAATGTTACTGCAACAAATGATTTGTATAAATATTGTTATTAAAATAGCATCATAATATTGAATCGTGATATCTCCTAAGGTATATCAAGTTACCTAATTGATGTCTCGTAATGCGCGCTAATGCTACACTAATTGGTCCACTCATACAAGCTTACCACGGTTTAATATTGGCAGTATCATATTACATTATCATATGAAAATGGGGTAAAAGAAAACCTTATTACCTGGACAAAAAGGCATATAATAGGGGCTACATATTAATCATGGATCACTGGCATTTCTGTCGAAAATCCTTGTCTGCGTTTATTTGTTTAGAAATATATACCAATAAGTATAAGGTCTTATTTCTAATGACTAGAAGTTCAAATAAACTGGTAATAGGGCTTATTTCATTTTAAGCCTTGCACTTCTTGAAACGATAAATTTGACCAATGTTTGCAGATATTGCCAATATTGGTCAAAGCGGGTAAGTGGGATTACTTTGATGGGGAATTTAATAATCAGGATTGGATAGATTTAATACTGTATTATGTAATTATAATAAATTAACACAGATTATAAATGTTAATGAGAATGAGAGCCGTGGTGGCCGAGAAGTTGCCTGCGACACAAAGATCGCAAGTTCGAATTCCGACTGTACCAAAGTTTTTCTGAACTTAAGTAGATGATTAGTCACACCACGAGCTTTACGGTGAAGGAAAACATCGAGAGGAAACCTGCATACTTCTGAGAAGCAACTCAAAAAAAGAGTTGGGCTTGAGTAACGGCGATGGACTCGCTATCTATTACGTTGACACCTAAAATATATCTCTGGCGGAAAGTGGATGTGTGGGTACTAACTATACGCCTCTGTGAGGGATATATTATTTTGTCAAACTGAAATTTACATGAATTAGTGTGTTATTACGTTGTTACACATTTTGTTTTTAAACCGTGTTTTTTTTCTCCTGAGATAACCGTTTTTTTTATACAAGAGTGCCAAACAAGCATACGGTCCACTCGATGGAAAACGGTTACCGTAGCCTATTTACGCTTATAATACCGAAGTATCACTTGCGCGTGGCCACTCTGTGTTTGGAGTTACAATTAATAGGGTAACATAGTCACATTTTCAGGCACATGTCAACCTTACAAGTAGTGGTCCTTCGGTCGTTTGATTGTCGACACCATTGTGCAGACAAAGGCATGCAAAATGCGCTCACGTGCACTGGACGCGGGGTTGTACGAGTACGTACGGCCATACGGACGCATTGTTTCATGTTGAAATGGCGTTAGAAATAAAAAAAATCCGGGCAACGGAGGCTAACTGGGCTATTTTTATCTATACTAGTATTATAAAGAGGAAAGATTTGTATGTAAGTATGTTTGTATTGAATAGGCTCCGAAACTACTGGACCGATTTGAAAATAATTTCACCATTGGAAAGCTACATTCACCTTGAGTGACATAGGCTATATTTTGTTTTATAAATTAGTCTTTTATCCACCCTTGCGAAGCAAAATTATTGAAGTTCCTGAAACACGATAGCAGCGCCACCTGTCGGGTCCAATTGTGAGTCTTAACTATTCTAGAATTCTTAAATACACAAAGAAATGAGCGACAGCTTCTCTTTCTTTGAAAACTTCTGATTATATACGTTTTTTAAGAATCCCGCTGTTTTCACTAAAAAAAGTTCCAAATCCCGACTTGGCATAAAAAGAAACTGGCAACGCTGATAGAAGGATAGTTGGGAGGAGTTCAATGACTAAAACACGGAGACAAGAAATATATTTGTATGTATATATATATCTTCACTTGATTACATGACATCTCAGTACAAGGCATTGACAACAATTAATTGAATTATGCGTAGCGTTACACTCAAAAGGTACTTCGATCGGTCAGCTATGCGTTTTAATCCGACTAGATAGCAACGTACTTGAACAATTTCCTACCTGAATGCAGTATTGAAATAATATTGTAAAAAAAAATACAACGTCATCGAATGGCCACATATCGATCCTAGCCTGTATCTTGATACCCATTTTCGCTGGAGATATATTTTTTTAGGTGCCAACGTGACAGATGGCGACTCCATCGCCGTTACGACATCAAGCACGACTATACATACGCCTTTGAATTCCTTGTCAGATGAATGCAGGTTTCCTCTCGATATTTTTCTCCACCGTAATGCTCGTGGTGTGACTAACCACTGTACTTAAGTTCAGAAAAACTTATTGGCACAGTCGGGATTCGAGCTTGCGATCTTTATGTCGCAGGCAACTACTCGAACCACTCGGCCGCCGCAGCTCAAACCTATTATTGTGCAATTTATACTTCACATACACACACACGCACATACACACACCTATGATAACTGCTATTTCCTTTAATATAGTATTAATGTCCGCGACACAGTTAACAACCACTGGAGGTACGACATATGTAGTGATGTATTGTAGCCTTAAATTTTTTATGTTCCTTTTATAAATATAAAATATACTTTATATATAAGTATAAAGGGAGTGGGAATTTTACTATCCAGCCGCTTGGCAGAATGTATAAGTTATGATGCGATGAGCCCCAGACTTATTTGGGCTCGCTTTAAAATAGGCCTTACCCGACTATTTTTAGTCGAGGTGTATGCTCCGGTGGCCTCAGCGGACACTTGCGACCTGAATAAGTTCTGGGAATGGGTGAGTAATGTTCTAGAGACGAAAGAAGGGAATGAAAAGCTGATTAGGGGAGATCCACAAATTACGTGAGGTGTTTAAGGGGGAGGGGGGGTCGAGTCAAATCTCATCTAATCTTACGTTGGAGAGAGGGGGGGTCTCGGCAAATATCACGCAATTTTTTTTCTTATTGAAACAAAAAAAACTATACTATTTTGACCCATTATCCAGATTCTAAAGTCGTCCCGGACAGAAAGTCGCCGTCGGGAATCGTAAGAAACTGTAGATTTCCGAAGAACCCGAAGATTCCCGGCGGCGACTTTCTGTCCGGGACGACTTTACATGCTTAAGATTTAAGCATAACTGTAATACGATTAAGATCATTCACTAATTCATTCGAAAGAAAATGATTTCATTCATACTTCGACGTTATACATTACTACTGACTGTCAAACTACCATATTTGTTTTATACCAAATAGTTCAATTTAATCAGAGTTTACGATACAGTTTACAGTGTAGCCCGTCCTTTGTTTTCGCGCCACTGTCAGCCGAACGCGCGGCTCGATGAACGAGAGCGTACGAGCTGAATGGCAGCGACACACGGACAGGTTCCAACCTGTCCGGTGTGTATCTGCTATGTGTAGTATATGCTCTCACTAATTTAAAATGAGTTATCAAGATTTTTATAATGCATACTCTACTAAAATCTCACGTGAGATTGGGGGATGGGGGAGGAGGTTGAATAAAATCTCACAACATCTCACCAGGGGGGGAGGGAGGGACAGAAAATTCAAAAAAACACCTCACGTAATTTGTGGATCTCCCCTTATCTGTGGTGATCTGAATGGATGGGTCGGGACAGCCCGTAAGGATTACGAGACAGTACTCGGCAAGTATGGTGATAAGAGAGTGAACGAGGAAGGCAAGCTGATATTAGATGTATGCATGGAGAGAGACCTTTTCGTGGCGAACACCATGTTCGACCACAAAAGGATTCATCAGTATACATGGGAACGGAAAAATGAGCGAAGCATGATAGATCAGCGACTCAAAACACAGGTGATGGACACCAGGGTGTATAGGGGAGCTGACCTGGGAACGGACCACTTCCTAGTTATAACTAGGATAAGAGGTCTGTTCGCGGGCTGGCGATCCGTCCTGGGGGTCCCTGTTCTGCAGTCGCAGACCGCATCAAAAGCTGGAGGCTTCAAGATGCGGCTATTAGAGACAGATATCAAGAAAGGGTATCTGAACAGCTAACCTATCCACCCAAAGATAAGTTTGAGAGTGTCGATGTTTGCTGGCAGTTCCTTAAGTCCAGCATATTATGCGCCGCAAAAGAGGTTTGTGGCATTTCGAAAGGGCGGACAACCAAAAATGGCGATGGTTGGTGGGATGATGAAGTGAAAGAGAGAAGAAGTGAAGTTAAAAAGAAGAAGAATGCAAGGCAAGACATTTTGGCTATGTCCAGCTCAAGTGAAAGTATGAAAGAAAAATATCGCCTGCAACAAAATCGTACGAAAGAGATAATAGCTCAGAAGCGGTGAGAGGTTCCAAATGACTGTAGACGAAAAACATAATTTCAAGGACAATGCAAAACTTTTTTGGAGGGAAGTTAAGAAGTCCAGAAATTGTGTTACAGCTAGTAGTAGGATGAATGTGATTATTTCGAAGGACATTGACATACTGACTGACAAAACAGACGTCCTCAGGCGATGGAGTGAATTCTACAAAGATATGTATCATGATGATGCCGCTGATCTACTCATAGAGCTGCCTCCAACAGAATCTGTCGAGGATCCTATAGCGGATAAAATAAGTATGGGAGAGATTGTAATTGCATTTGATAGAGTCGTACGAAAGGAACTCTGGGACGTTTTGCCTGGATATGGAGTGAGCAGTTCCTTACTGCATGCCGTGAAATCACTCTATAGTGATAGCGAGGCGTGCGTTAGGGTTAACGGTGAGATGTCACCCTGGTTTGATGTGAAGTCGGGGGTCAAACAAGGGTGTATCATGTCTGCCTGGCTGTTCATTATATATCTAGATAACTGTCTCAGAGCACTAAGAACGAACGGATGTGGAGTGAAAATGGGAAACTTAGTGGTCAACTGCCTTCTATACGCCGATGACGCGGTTTTACTGGCGTCATCAGAGGGCGAACTGCAGTCACTAGTTACCATAATGAAAGAAGAATGTGAAAAGAAGGGGCTGCGCCTAAACGCTGGCAAGACTCAGGTTCTGGTATTCGAAAGAGATGAACAAGTGACCGAGTGTGCTATATCGGTAAATGGGCAAATTCTAGAGCAAGTGAATGAATTTGTATATCTTGGAAGCATGTTCACACGAGATGGAAAGCATGAAAAAGATATTGAAAGAAGGATAACTGCCGGAAATAAGGTGAATGGAGCCATGTCGGCGTTGATGGGCAGTAAAAGTCTGAGCAAGAATGTTCGAGTTGCTGTCCACAACGCGATATTGGTACCTACCTTATTGTATGGCAGCGAATCCTGGGTATGTCAGAGGAAGTATGAAAATAGCTTGAATGCAGTTGAGATACGATCTCTTCGAAAAATGTGCGGAGTAACGATTTTAGATCGAATCCACAATGAAGAGATTCGCAAATCAACTGTCGTGAATGAGGGTGTGATTGTAAAGATGAAGAAAGGCATGTTTTTTTTTTTTTATACGACTTGGGTGGCAAACAAGCATGCGGTCCGCCTGATGATAAGCAGTTACCGCCGCTTATGGACGCTTGTAACACCAGGGGCATCACTCGCGCGTTGCCGACCCTGCAGGAATCTTTTCACACCCTTCTTGAAGAACTCCATGCTGTACTCTCCAGGGAAAACCTCAACGGGGAGTTCATTCCACAGCCTGAGCGTTCGTGGAAGAAAACTCCTTTGGAAGCGCACAGTGCGAGACCATTGTGGTTCCAAGGTATGGGGATGAATTCCCCGTCGATGGTGAGAGGTGCGGTGGTAGAAGGTGGAAGTGGGCATCATGTCAAACAATTCTGCAGAACACTCCCCGTTATACAAGCGGTATAACACACACAGGGAGGCAAAGTCTCTCCTCAGACTTAGTGATTCCAAGCCGCTTGTGAGCATGGGATCTTCGACAATTCTAGCGGCACATTTCTGAACCGCGTCAAAAGGCCCTAGCTGGTATCCAGGAGCTCCAGCCCACAGGTTGCAGCAGTACTTCATATGTGGCCGAACTTGCGACTTATAAAGTTGCAGCCTTTGTTGCGTTGTGAAGTACTGCTTAGCTCTGTTGAGCACACCGAGCTTCCTGGACGCCAGCTTAGCCTTGTCCTCTAAATGACAACGGAACTGAACGTCGCCAGAAATATCGACCCCAAGGAACCTAATGCTCTCCGAGATGTTCAGAGGACTGTTCTGGAATTGTGGAGCCACAGCGAATGGAGTTTTTTTAGCGTAGTGCCACATGCGCCGCCGCCCCGGAGGTCGGGGCACTTCGGCCTTTGCGCACGGCACTTGCGTCCGGACCAGACAGTGGTCGGATGCGCCGAGCGGCGCACCCACCATGATGGAATAGCTGTCCGGTCGCGTGGTCAGTAGAAGGTCCAGTAAGGAGCTTGTATGGCCCTCGATATCAGGTATTCTAGTTGGTTCCTGTACCAGCTGCGAGAAGCCATAAGCCAGGGCAAGCTCGTAAGCAGCCCTCCCCGCGCAGTCAGTGGACCGAGAACCAAGCCACTCAACATGGTGAGCGTTAAAATCTCCCAAAACCACTAACTCCGCGGAGGGGTACTGTTCAAGTACTTTTTCAGTTGTCGATTGCAGGTGCTCAAATAGGCGAATTGTGTCCGTGTCACCGCTATGGGACCTGTAAAGGCACGCGTAAATTCGGGTGTTGCCACCATAGTCTACGCGCACCCACAAAATTGACAGGTCTCTGTCTTCAAGGCCGTGGAGACGTCGACAGCAAATATCCTCCCGGAAGTACATACATACCCCGGCGCGGCGCACAAAATTGTGCTCCATCTTGTACCCAGGGTAGTTCAGGTACGATGTATCATCAGGGCAGGATATCTGTGTCTCCGTGAGAAATAGCAGAGTCGGCTGCGTTGTCTCTAGATGTTGGTGGACTGTGTTTAGATTGGAATGGAGTCCCCTGATGTTGCAAAAGTCCATTTTTAGTGTAGGTCGTGAGGCCGCTGAGAAACGTCTGCAATTTTTTACTTTGGCCATTTTTGTAATTGAAGGGTGATGAAAAGGAAAAAAGAGGAAATTTTGCCTCGGCATCAACGAGGACAAAGCGCAGTCACAATCCGCCGCAGTGATGTACAGGTAGTGCGGATTGCAGGAGCGGAAGTCGGAAGGGCCCCCGATCCCCCCTGTTGCAGCGGCCGGGTCCACTCCGGTCTCCTCCTCCGGCACGACCACTACACCAAGGACTTTACACACAGTGCGGGTCAGCCTCCCAGGGCGGAGATTAGGTGATCCCTGGGTTCGGGACCCCTACTATATGCGGGCGGCCAGCGGACAGCCGTTTCACCGGGTGGGTCTCCCTAACAACCGCACCGACATGCCGCACCTGGTCACCACTACGGCGGATTTACACCACTGGTTCTGTGCTGCCGACACACCGCTTCCTCTTGGAGCCTGGCGACCTTACTCACCACAGGAACACGACACACCTGAGGGGGTAATGCCATTTGGCTGCTATCTTCTGTAAGGTGGAGATAATGGTACCAGTCGGGCTACTCCAAATTTGAACGGGAAATGCCGTTGTGCCCTCCATCCTTCGACGTTACGTTGGTTTACGTGGACTTACGTTGGTTTGGACACATAGAAAGGATGAGTGAAGAAAGATTGATGGAACAGATATACAAAGCAAAAGTGTGTGCAAGAAGAGGCAGAGGAAGGCCACGTTCCAACTACCTGGATCAAATAGATCGGACTCTCAAGGACGGGAACGTTGAGAGTACTCGAAACCGACGAGCATGTATGAAGAGACTGATGAATGTGGACGAAGCGAAAGAGGTATGTAAGTCTAGAGAGAACTGGCGCTCTATACTCTCTGCCTACCCCGCTGGGGACTTGACGTGATGATATGTATGTATGTATGTATGTGATATTATATTTTTGGCAATCAGAAGTGAAGAACAATTTAAATTGATTTTATTCAGTTACAAAGTTCTGTACTTCAGAGAACAATCTAAAACTAAATTCACATTAATATTTACAGACGAAATTACACGTCTTTTACATATTTCAAATCAATCGTTGAAAACAATTCAATAACAACTCTAAAACAACCGTTATCTTTCAAATCAGAATTATGAGAACAAAATAACACAGAGAAATTAACTACAGAGTAAAAATAATATGGAACGGACTCACAATACGTGGTATCGAAACCAACCACCTTTCCCGTTGATGTCTGAGCAACGAATGCGCCCGATACTCACTGACACCGGCTTTTATAGAAAGGTGGTGGGGATCGACTCCACCCATAGTGATTTATACTTATACGGCCTCTCCTGACTGTGCATCGTCCTCGACTGCATCTAAGTTTAAGGCGTGTTTTCTTCACTGCTGTCCATGGAACGCAATTGTGGCGTAGAACTTCTTAGGATAGCCGTCGGCACTTCGGAGGGGCCAGGTTGCTCTAAGGATGTTCCAGGTGCTGAAGATTGTCCTAAGCATTCTGGATCGTCATCTGTCAGAAATTTGTGGAGAAAAGTGCATACGTCCCATTTAACGCACTTGTATCCATCTCCTTCATACTTCTCCTTTCTAGGGGCCCCTCACTCACAATCTCTCAATTATACCAAACTCTCAAAACATCTTGTTTAACATCTCCATTCGTTCATCATAACATGTTGGAGAACTAAGTGAGTAACTACTAAGTGAGTAGCTACTCACTCAGAACCGCAATGCTGTTTGACCAGCGTACCCTTACTAGACTATAAGCCTAGTAATGTGCCAAGCACCCTTACCGCGTCCGGTAATGTGCGCACCCTCACTAATTACAGGAACTCATGTTTCGCTGTAACTAGCAATGTGCCGTAGGGCTCCATACCTCGATGGTTTACCCCACTTCACGCTCATCCGAAGACAAGACTTCACGCTCATCCAGAGGACAAGACTTCACGCTCATCCAGAGGACAAGACTTCACGCTCATCCAGAGGACAAGACTTCACGCTCATCCGAAGACAAGACTTCACGCTCGTCCGGCACGCTTGTCCGAAGACAAGACTTCACGCTCGTCCGGCACGCTCGTCCGGCACGCTCGTCCGGCACGCACGTCTGCTGAGGCCCGACACTCGAGGATACTGGCCCCAGGAACACACCATGACTGCACCACACCAGCAGCCCGTTTCAACCAGCAAGGCAAACACTCGCCTTTTACTCGCACGTATGCCGACATATCACACGCGCTACTTTAACATAAGAAAACAACAAATTGAAAATATGGTTGAAACTTATTGTCTAAGAATGCAGCACAACTCTCTGGACACCATTCGCCTTTCCAAGGTATCATATACTGAGCTGCGGCCTGAGTTGTTTTGCCTCTAGCACCACTTAGTAACTTTAGCTCGTAACGATCACTAGGCAACACCTTAATAATGCGGTATGGTCCTCTCATACCGGGATCAAGTTTCCCAGTGGACTGTGCGTACTTTATCACAAACACTTGATCGTTTAACCTGAAATTTATTTGGCGGGTGTCTTCGACGATTTAACCGAGAATCTTGACTGTCTTGATTTTTATCGAGGGACGCCTTAGCAAAGTTTCTGCAGAGTTCTCTCAAGGCTTCGCGATTAGAGCTTGAGTTTTTGATGGCAACATCGCGGATCAGTGCACGAATCACAGGAGTAGTCGCATTAGTACCAATTAATAAGTACAACGCAGAATATCGTGTGGTTTTTTGTTTTGTTACATATAAAACTAACTGAATTTTATCCAAAACATCAGACCATGTGGAAGTTTTATTGCTGCTCTCTATGCGGAGCAATTTTAAGAACGGTCTTCACACAACGCTCGGCTTGCCTGACATTCACTATTTGTTCGCCCTTAGTACTCGATTTTAGTGCATTACATGAAAACTTTTTTTTTATTATTGCAAAAATGTATTCATTACAGTTCGTAGGTGAAGCAACGATCGTCTTATATAAGCAGCGTATGTCGCGTAATAATCTTCCGATTACAATTACATCACTTCAAATTAAATGTTGGCAATGTCAATTATCTTAGAACATAGCGGCGTAAATTATGTAAAAAATTAGCTTCAGCTGCGATCGGTCATGTCATGACCCACTCGCTAAGCTATATACTAGCGTCCACCTTTAGGCAGTTCCCGATTAGAGATAAGCAATTGTTTACGTTTCATTGGT
Organism: Drepana arcuata; assembly: GCA_016069955.1. NCBI lineage: Eukaryota > Metazoa > Arthropoda > Insecta > Lepidoptera > Drepanidae > Drepana > Drepana arcuata. The sequence continues at coordinate 73 of JACCPG010008280.1, read as the reverse complement.
TGAGAACCCTGGTCAGGTCGATTTCTCGACACCAAACCACAATATCGTGAAGATTGGGGTCAAAGTTCAAAAT